>JAYMSF010001218.1:0-12543 GCA_036897335.1 Silene vulgaris | reverse complement strand
ATTTTATTATATAATTAAGTCTAGTTAAGGTTATTCTTTTGATAAATGTAATAATATAATAAAACTATTTTAATAATTAAGTAATTTATATTATTAGGTTCATGTTACACGTCAAACTTATTTGGTTAATTGGAGTGAAAATTATCAAATTTTTTCTCTTATACGGTTATACCGCTTAAACATGTTACAACCAATATTATTTAATGTCTTTATATATTATTGTCTAAAATACCGTGCATTTGCATGGGATCAACACTAGTTACTTTTAAAAAATTAAACTTTAGAAACAAAAACTCATTTTTAATAATATAAACCAAACATGCTCTAAGTTTTTGAGTTTATTCACTTGAGAGGCGTCGACTTGGAGGAAATGCGAGTTTGAGGGAGAAACTGATGATACGCCGCAGCTGACTGTGAAAGAGAGGCGTCGACTTGGAGGAAGTGCACCAATTAGATTGGGCGTGACATGTCACTGCATGTCCAACTCACTCCTCTCTTTTCCATTTCCATTTTCCTCCTTTAACATTTCTCCTCATTACATCTTCATACTTCTTCTTCCTCGCATCTCTCTAAACCTCACTTTCTCTCTCTACAACAACAATGGCGATCAAGGTTTTCTTCTTCGCTCTCCTGCTCATCGCATCTCCCTTTCTCCAAGGTACTTCCTTCTCTCTCTACTCTCAGATCTCCGTTAACTTCATTTGCTCTAATTATATCCATTCATTTATCAATTGTTTTATTTGATTACATTTTTCGCATTCATCGATCTGTGTTATTGATTCGCTAGGTTTATGTTATCGATACGATTGATGATTAGTTTCACAGCTGATTGATTAGTTCGGATTTTGATTTTGATTTGATTTAGATCTTCATGTGGTCAGGAATTTCCGCTATTTATGATTGCAGTGTTGTTAATGAATTTACTGCGGTAAATTTGGTGAATTGATTATGTGTTATTGTTCCGATGCATGTTGAATTTTGCGAAAATGTAGAAATTTCAGCTGTTTGATTTAATGTTCAGTCACAGATTGAAATAATTTATGATTGTAGTGTTTTTAATGAATTTATCGCGGTAAATTTGGGGAATTGATTGTGTGTTATTGTTCCGATGCATGTTGAATTTTGCGAAAATGTTGAAATTTCAGCTGTTTGATTTAATGTTCAGTCACAGATTGAAATAATCTTTATACGAGCACGAATCAGTCCTATGTGACCGTTGTATGAGCGCAATTTAGGTATTTGTGAAATGAGGTATAATTTTTACAGATAGTTGATTGAATGTATGTGGATGCATGTTGAGTTTTGTGTTACCATAGAAATTTCGGCTGTTTGATTAAATGGTCAGCCACAGATTGAAATAATCTTTATACGAGTACTTATTTAGTCTTGTGTGAGACCGTTGTATGTGTGCAATCTAGTTATTTGTAAAATGATTATCTTGAGGTAATGATTTTTGGGGCATTTAATCAGTGGCCAGGTGTCAATCTGATGATGGCGCTGAGGCGGCAGCTGAAGTTGCAGCAGAGAACGAGGATCTTGGAATTGTGAATGAGGACACAGATTATGGTAATAATGATTTGAAACTCGCGGCAGCTCCTGGGGTTGATACTGTTTGTGTGTTTCCAAAGAACAGCGCCAAAGGTATTGAAACAGTGGTTTGACCTAATTATGAATCGTCTGAATATCAGCTTTCGGGTTGTTATACTGCTACACGAATTATGGGTTTTTGTAGCGTTTGACTGAATGTGAGCGGGAATGTATTTTGCAGTGGTTCAGGCCGGGGAAGAGACTGAGCTCCTTGTTGGAATAAAATACGACGGTAATATTTTTGATTTGTTATTGATTGTTGTTATTTTATGCCATGATGGTAATGGTTGATTTCATGAGCAAAATGAAACTTTTGTAGGGAGATGTGTGCACACGTTTTTTTTTTTTTTGACGAAATGTGTGCATAGCTACAGTTGATAGGAACGTCATATACTCATATCTATTGGAGTATCTTGTGTTTGAAGCATTGTGTCCTTGTAGTTTCTTGTGTTGTTGACTGGTAATGCGTTGAGTGTTCACCACACCGCTGAAACGATGGTGGTATTGTAGCAACAATGGGTCATGTTTGTTACTAACTGAGTGCCTTAATTGGAAGTTCACATTAAGAAGACGGCGTTGAATTCGAGGTTGAGAGTTGCGACAGTTAACACCAAAATAACTTTTACCCGCATTTCAGAGTAGTTTATTTCTATAATTAACGTCGACATAGAATAATTACGGTTACCTTGTGGATCGAGTTGGGCAACAGTGATAGAGTAAAATTTGTGGTGGTACCTACAAATATTGATGTATTAAATGATGAGCATGTAATTAATTTTTGTGGATTGTGAAAGGCTGAAAGCTGTCCCTTTTTTGGGCGAAAATCCTTTCACTTCTGGTACATTATCATTTTTGTTGACGTTTACTTTGTTTGTTTCACCAAATTGGTAATTGATCTCAAGGTCAAAGGTCTGAGATATTGCAATGTGACAAGTGTTTCAAATGATTTTAGTGTGTCTAGAAAGTCGGCCATGTTCTTGACTATATCACTTTCTTAGCTGTGATTTTACGGAGACATTTTATCATTGTCAGTGTGAAGTTGATTAGTATGTTCTTGACTATATCACTGTTTTATGTTATAGGGGACTCAAGCATTAATGTTGTCGCAATTCAAGCCTTTGTCCATCTGCCTTATGATCATCGCTTGCTGGTTCAGAACCTTACTGCACAGGTATTGAGGAATTTGTAGTTCATATGGTTTTACAGACTCTGCCATTTGCAATAGAGTGTCTTATTATGCTTACATTTTATGGCCTACCGTTAACTAGGTTTTCTCTGTTTCACTAGTTTAATTGGAAATTTAAAAGGTCAATTGAGTTCTACTTTGTATGTGATGGATGTTGGACTGTTCTTCTCATGCAGTTATTTTGTGTACGTAGCTAGTACTGCACATTCCGATAACTTTTGGCGTTCTTTCTTTTCACTTTTTCACCCTTTTTCCTCTCTGAATAGGATTATAGGTTCCCCATATGAAAGCTGAGTGGGTTTTGGTAGTAAGAAGCCCCCAATGGTTCTTTACAGGGTGTAGTATTTAAGAGTTTTAACTGTGAAAATATAGCCTATATATATAATCTATAGCTTTCATTTATTGAGCCAGACTGTGACTGTTACAGTTATGCTCTAAGGTTTTTCATATCTATCAAAGAGTGTGCTTTATTAGCTATCTACTACAGTCAACCCATGAGCAAACTTTGAATATTTTGGGCTTGACCAATCACTAATGCTGCCATTGATACACTTATTTTGTGTTCTTGAAGTAGTTGGGACCTAGGATCTTTCATTTTCAACATTGTCAATGGTCTGGCTTCTTCAAGTTCTTTCTAACATTTAGGTTATGATTGTAGATGTTTAACAATGCATCAGTGCCACCATCAGCTCAAGCCACATTCCCCTACTTGTTTGCTGTAAGCAAATACTTGCAGGTACTTATTAGTTATTCCCACCTGGGAATATTAATTTTTAACTCCTCTTTTAATGTTCGTATCTTCCTGGCCGTTAATTATCATTACAACTTGGTGATCACCCTTAGTGTTCTAACATCAAGGCTTCCCTTTGCAGGCTGGTACATTTGATCTTGTTGGCAAAATTGTGTATGAGATAGAGAATACACCATATCAGAGCACCTTCTACAACGGTACTATTGAAGTTATCGAAGCTAGTGGTCCGTTGACCATTGAAACTGTTTTCCTTGTTACACTTGCGTTTTCCCTTATTGCCGCCCTTGGATTTTGGATACGTGGTCAACTTCAACGCTTTTCAAAGGTAGCTGCTTATTCCACATGTGCTTTCTGTTTGTGTAAAATTTTATGCTCAAATATTATGTGATTTTTTTTTTCCATGTGTTTTGTTATTACCTTGTTGGTTTACTATTCTTTGAGATAATTCTCCCATGTTGCCGCCCGGGCGGTAATCATTTTCTTTCTCTTTATATTCTTCGGTCGGCTGAGGCATGAAAACAAATGCCTTTCATGCTTCGGCTGGCCTCATTGTCTGTTTTGGGTTTGCCTTAACCCAAGCTTAAAAAAAAAAGATGAGTAATCCGTGTAACGGGACGATGACCGTACCAAAGCAAGAAAATGAGTAGAGACTAAAGGTAGTCAAACCAAGTAGTCTTATGAATCACAATTTACATCTGTTTTGAAGTTCATGTGCTTTAAATTCCTCCTTTCTCCCCCACTCATCTGCCTATAAATGCATGTCGGCTTTTTGAATTGGGCATTTGGTGGGGAAAGCCTGCTGATAAGGGAGCTTGGCTGATTGTGAATTTACTTTCTGCTTCCTTGTTCTGCTTTCAAAATGATGTAGTTACATAATGGGTCCACCAGACTTAGGAACACAAAAGTTGTATGAGACACGCTCTTTCATGTGAGACTAACCAGTACCCTCTAGTTACACATGACTCATTGCTATAGCAATACCAAATACTCTACTGTCCTATTGGAATCCCCAGCGTCGTCTCTAGGGCTTTGTTTTAGACGGGGAAATTTGGAGGGAACGGGAGGGGAGGGATTGGGACTTTGGAGGGAGACATTATCTTTTGTTTCGGTAGCAAAATGGGGTGGAGTGATTTGGAGGGGAGGGAAAATGGATTCCTCCATTTCCTTCTTCAAAGCAAATTATTTCCCCTCCTACAAAGGGAAGATTTAGAAGGGAAACTGCTCCCTCCTTCCCCTTCTCCCCTCTTTCTCCTTCCCTTTTCCTCCAGTTTTTTTTTTTTTTTTGTATCCGAACAAAGGTTAGATGTTTTTTTAACCATTTCCTACGGTGCTAGTGTGTCTTCTTTGCTGTAAGCGTTCTTATCCACATTCCGTGGACTTTTTCAGAAATCAAAGAGGACAACACCTAAGGTGGAAGTTGGGACTCGCTCAACTGATTCCTCCATGGATGAGTGGCTTCAGGTATATTACTTTTTGTCAAGTGCCATAGCATATGAAGCTATAAAATTAGGGGACTTTCCATTTTCCCATTAACTCCGTATTAAGCCCCCTGCGTTTTACAAAATCATACTCCGTATAATATATCCGTAAAGATAAATAGTGTTCTTTTTTCTTAAATTAAACAGCAATGTTTAATTTGGGGATTTTAGCTATCAAGTTCCGTCAGAGAAGATGTTTATTGTTGAGGAAATGATTATGTTGAATGCTAGCCAATTTACTACTGATTCATTTTGAAAGCACTGATTCATGTTTAGAACTTTCATGAATTTGAATATATGGAGGGTATGCGTTATAATTTGAGAAAACATACGGGCACAACATAGATAATCTTAATCCCTAAATATAATTCGTCTTCATGCTTAATTTCTTGTGAAAAGTCTGGAACCTGCCTTTGTTGTGTTGAAGTTGTGTAAATTGGCTCCCCCTTACCATGCAATTCGCGAGAGACCTTGGATGCAGTGGGTTGTTGTTGTCGCCTGTTATTGTTTATGTCGCTTATGCCCATTTTTCCACACTTTTTTTTTGTTTTTGCTATCCAGGGCACTTCTTTCGCACAATCACAAGCGAACAAGTCAAAGAAGAAGAAGTGAACTGCTGGTAGGCATGGTGTCAGGAATGGACTAGTCTAGGTCAGGCTCATGTAACTCAACCTGAGAGCTCTCGGAATTTAATTTTGTTAGACACAGAATTTATGCGCATTTGTAGCGTAGGATGTTGAAAATACCGAAACCTAGTGATTCGGGTTAATAGTGAATTCCTTTACTTCCCTCGTCTTAATACGATGAAACACACGTTACATTTTCAGAACCGGGAATTTGGCTGAAATCATGCATATTTTCTCAGTTTCACTTTCTATTGCTCGTTTTTGTTAAATATCAACCATATGAACCGTATATGGACCTATGGAACTGAACCATAGAACACTAGACTGAAAGCATGATTGAAATCTATTCCCCGAATTGGATTACTAGTTTATCGCCAACTTTTTTGTGTGTTAATTCTACTTGATTCAATATATGCTTTACATCACAAACATAAACTATGTTTCCTTACATTCTTTTAAGTGAGATGTCTAAGTTACTACTCCGTATAATATCGTTGTTCGCCATACACCTGTTCCAATTGTCACTTGTGTCTCATAATTCTCTCTTGTAGCTCCAGTTATGTTCATGAAGGAGAGTCGATAGCATCTCATTTTCAAGTGTTTAAGCTGCGAATAATTTCATTTAAAATATCTACAATTTCAGCAATTTCATTGTTGTACTATTTATTCTACATTCCAATTTCACCAAAATTGGATGAGTTGATAATCCCTTTGTTTATTCCCGGTTTTTATCACAGATCACTTTGAAAATAACCTAATTATATATAACCTCACAATTGGGACCTCTTCGAACATTGTTTGGAGGATACAGGAAGTTTTCCCAATGTCCCTTTAAATGTACCGACGATGTCTTAACCTAGTGGTTAAGGAGGTATAGTGGAAAATAGGTCTCAGGTTTGAATACTCCCACCCCGATATTATACTACCCCGAGGTATAGTGGAAAATAGGTCTCAAGTTTGAATACTCCCACCCTGATATTATACTACCCCTCATTTAACACCCAAGAAAATCAATCTTCCTTTTAATGTGTCCATGGTAAGTGCAGAAGGAGTCTCTTTTCTTGCTTTTAAGTTTTGTCCTTGGTAATCAACAGCTGATAGTGGCCTCACTTAAAGCTAATAACCACAATGCACCTACCAATTCGCCTTTTCATTTATGATTTTGAAGCTTTTCCACGTCTCACAGCTCACTACTTGATCAAATAATGTACACCATGGATTCATGGAATGGCAAGTTTAGTTGGAGGTTAGAGTTTGTATTATTGTACATTTTTGCGCTCAATATATTAAATTACATGTTCCCAAACTAAAATAAGACAAAATATGATAAATACTCCCTAATTTGTGCTCTTCTTAGATTGATTAACAGAAATTGATCGTGATTCGTGAGTGTTGCGAGGTACATACTGGTAATTTTTATCATGAGTCGGCTAGAAGAACGAACCTTTATACGATTTCTAGAATTTCAACAATGGGTACATCTGTATTATAGAGGTGACAATTGGCTCAGACGATCAGTCATGTCAGATTTGGGCCGAGTCAAGCTGGGTCAGGTCATAGCGGATGTCGGGTCGCAAAAAGGGTCGTTTTGGGTGTTGGGTCCGAAAAGGATCGGGTTCAGATTGTTAATTATTCGAGTTCTGTCCGGTTGGGTTGCGAACCGTAAATGTATATAATTCTCTATGTGATTATAGGCAGGAAGCCTTAGAGGCATTAGTCGATTATATTTCCGAGTTTTAACTGAAGTAAATTCAATTGCTTTGCTTTCATAATTTCTGTTATTCTGTCTGATGTTCTACTGTTGAAATAAAAATTAAAATCATTTTTCATTCCAAAAGCAGTGAATTTCACACCTGACCCAGAATCCTGAAACTGCAGAGTGCAGACTGCAGACTTGCAGAGTATTGCTGTACTTTTGTACCCCAATATTGGATTGCATTCAGAATATTATTTATGTCAATTTCAAGGACTTGAATGAACAGATAGCATTTACTGTTATACACTGCAAATATCCCAATAACAGACCCCATGTCATCATGTAGCCTAGAAATTACAACAAACTCAATCACAGTGAATGCTTCATTCATCATTCATCATACATTTACTTTTACTGAATTAATCCTAGGATCCTTGCTCAAATTCTCGTAAAATACAATTTCTTATACGAGACTGTCTTACATGTAAAACTTTTCATTAACTTCATTTGGTTTATTAAAGGGTTATAACTTATACACTTATACTTTAGGATTTAGATTGGTTACTACGTCGAACTGTTTCCTGCAAGACTAACCATCCGAATAATAATATTACTCATGTCGTACCAAAGTATTAGTAAGGGATTGTTCTAGGCTTCTAGCTTAACCACAGATCTCCTATTCGAGCCCTGAGAATGAACAGTGTTAGAGAGCTTTACCGCCCTAGTGGTCCTACCCGGCTCGAATCCAGACTAAACTGGATGGTATACACCCAAAAAAAGTACGAGTAATAGCATGATTATACACATCAGTTTTGGCTTACTGGCTAAGTTTCACAAGTCTTTGAAGGGTAGTAGCAAAATCCTGGTTCGAAACTCATCTACTGAGTATATAACTCTGCTCTTTGTCGGCTGTGTGGCTACGTCCACTCGAAAAAAAAAGCTCTTGAAAACAAATATCTCAATATATTACATCAAATTTCTCCCTATAAAATACTAGGCAGAACATTAATGAGAGCAAAAATACAGTTGTACAAGAACAAAGAAAGAAACAAAACCAAAAAACCCTTTGTACATGTGCATGTAGTTAAGAGAGTTTATACATGTACATCTACTTTAACGGTGATTTAGCGACCTTAAGTAGCCTACTTTTCAAAGGGGACCCTTAATATATGTGACCCCCTTTTATGATAGTTAGTTGTATGATTACTCAATCACACTAATATAAAGTCACTCTACTCCTTAGCATTCTTACATACTCGGAGTGCTTCAAGCTTTTCTGTACAATGCGGATGTTACCTTCTAGTCGTCTTAAGACGATTCAAGTCTTAGTCTTAACTTTGTTATTTGTCGCTAATGTCTGTAATGGTGAGGCAAAGGGAGTTGTAGAGGTTACTGGTTTTGGAGAATGCGCGGATTGTCTGCAGAGTAACATTAAGCACAGTGATGCTGTTAAAGGTATGTTTTGCTGTTAGTCTGTTACTATGTGTCCCTTCATTGTTTTAATGTTGATTTCGAAAGAAAAACTGAGAGGTTAAAGATTAAGGGTCTTTTCGTATGTGTCGCTTAGTAAACATAATTATGTATCTTAGCGATTATGACTCTTGATAATTGATAAATACCCTATATGTTGCTTTATAAAAAAATAGATCAAACAAGAGAGCGACATGCTTACAATGTTGCAGTATTAGTCTCATCTTGTTGAGTCAGACTGTTATAAATTATGCTGACAACGAAGAAATTTCCATCTAATCATATGGGAATCATCGGTAGTCAGCAGAAACATTTTAATGCTGCCTTGTAATTTTAGACCCCGTAACTTCAGTTTTCTTCGTAGGCAGTGAGTATACTGCTAGAGTATGGGTTGATAGTTGTCCGGATGAAGTAGCTAACATTGTGTATCGAACTTCGTGTCCTCCTATTTATAATATGGTTACCTGCCTTTCTATCAAAAGCAGTGTTAACATGAGTATCATGTTTTTCAGTTTTTGCTTAATTTGTTGGTGTTCATTTATGCTGTCGAGTGTCGACAGACAGTTTCTGGTTTAGTTGTTCACTAGGGGTGAGCTTTGTTGCCTTTCCATTTGCTTCAGTCTCATGAAAAGCGGTGTTATGCTAAAAACGTGTGAGATACCAGTTTACCTATAGATTAAACCGAAATTAACTATCAGTTAATAGATGAATGAAGCAGTCTCCTAAAAATAATTGTGTGAGATAATCTCAGTACCTATTTGTGTTCGCTTTTGAGGCTTAGGCTTGCAATAAATTCCAACTTTTTACGTAAAGCGAAAAAAATGACCAAGATACTGGTGTCAAATGCGCAGGACTTAAGGTTACAATTGATTGTATGCTCACAAATGGCGAAGTAAAAACAAGAGGAACAGGAGAGCTTGATAAAGAAGGGAAATTTCGAGTTGAAATCCCGAAAGAGCTAGTCAAGGATGGAAAATTGAATGAAGAATGTTATGCTCAACTACACAGTGCATCAGATACACCATGCCCAGCTTATGATGGCCTTCAGTCTTCGAAATTAGCCTTTGTTTCCGAGACTTCTGGTGAAAAACATACATTTAGCCCTGTCGGTAAGATTAAGTTTTCTTCGGCTACATGTACCTCAGCATGGTTATGGCCTTACTACAAGTACCCTCCAATCTTTCCAAATCTGCCTCATTTTCCGTTGAAGCCTTTCCCTAAGATCGACTTCCCACACTTCAAAAAGCCGCTTCCAATTCCTACCATTTGGAAGAAACCATTCCCTACAATTTGGAAGAAACCTTGTCCCCCACTTGTGCCAATTTATGAGAAGCCGCTCCCACCACCTGTGCCGGTATATGAAGCACCACCCACACCAGTTTACGAGAAGCCACTCCCACCACCAGTGCCAGTGTACAAGCCACCACCTGTGCCAGTGTACGTGAAGCCTCTCCCACCACCAGTGCCCGTGTACAAGCCACCAGTTCCCGTGTACAAGCCACCAGTTCCTGTGTACAAGCCACCAGTGCCAGTGTACAAGCCACCAGTGCCAGTGTACAAGCCACCTGTTCCCGTGTACAAGCCACCTGTTCCCGTGTACAAGCCACCAGTGCCAGTGTACAAGCCACCTGTTTACACAAAGCCAATGCCACCACCCGTGCCAGTGTACAAGAAGCCTTGTCCACCACCTGTCCCAGTGTACAAGAAGCCACTCCCACCACCCGTACCCGTTTATGTCAAGCCACAACCACCACCAACACCAGTTTACGTGAAACCACTTCCACCACCCACACCAGTATACGTAAAACCACTTCCACCACCCACACCGGTATACGTAAAACCGCTTCCACCACCTGTTCCAATATATAAGAAGCCATGCCCTCCTATATTCAAGAAAAAACCAATTACTCTCCCTCCTATCCCAACCATCCCTCCGATTTCTATCCCAAAGAAGAAACCAATCACTCTCCCTCCTATCCCAACCCTCCCTCCGATTTCTATCCCGAAGAAGAAACCAATCACTCTCCCTCCTATCCCAACGCTCCCTCCGATTTCTTTCCCAAAGAAGAAGCCAATCACTCTCCCTCCTATCCCAACCCTCCCTCCTTTCCCAAAGAAGAAACCAATAGTTATCCCTCATTTCCCATGGAAGAAGCCATACCCTCCTATTCATGAGCACCCTTTGCTTAAGCACCTACATGATCACCCCAAATTCAAATCGCCCTCTTGGCCGAAATACCCTCCCCACAATCATTGATATTTGCTTCGATTTATTTTGTACTTATATCGTGAATTTATGTTAGTCGATCCCAAATCATTTTGGGTGTAAGGCACTATTGTTGTATTGCTAATCCATGTCATTATATGACAAGGATTTAAGTAAATGTATGGATTGATTATTATTTTCTATTATCATTCTCTTCAAACAATAAGGTGAATTTTGTAAACTAGAGTCCTGAGCTAAACTAGGAGCTGTTGTACAAGCAAGCTCCAATGTCATGGGAAAACAATGTTACAATTGTACTACTTCAGTACCTATATATTTCTTCCTAGTGCTTTGTATTCTGTTAGTTTTGCTCACAGTTTCGTATTTATTGAAAAATTGTCATGAATGTTTTATGTCCACTTTCAATGATGTTTACCCTTTTGGTTCATGGTGTATGTATTAGTAATTTGCTTATGTTTCGGGTAAAAATGCGCGAGACTTGATTAATGTTTGGACAGGCTTTAGCTCACAGTTTCCTATTAGTTGAAAACTTGTCATGAATGTTTTATGTCTACTTAGAATGATGTGCACCCTTTTGGTTGATGGTGTGTATTTGTTTTATTTCCTGAGCTAAAGCCTGTTATAATTCCTGAGAAACGATTGCATGGATGCATATATGCGATGCTATAGTAAGCATAGGCAAAATTAACTGTTTCAGATAAATAGTTAATGAATCTTTGTTTGAAACGATCAGAGTATCAGACGATTTTGGACCGTCCTGCAATAAACGTATGAGGCCTGAGAACAGCGTATCAATAAGTCATATAACGCGCAATGGGTTTTTAAATAATTCTTCGAACAATGACGAAGAGTACTGACAGGGAGAATTATTATTGAGAACCTTTCTTTAATGTTTAAATAAGACTTTTAATTAACCAGAAGATGCTGGTAGATGCTCTTGATGAAAAGTAAAATGAATGATGATTAGAGTTTTATGCAAGGTTGTGTGATTAATTGGGAAATTTGTTAATTTGTTTGAGACAGTCAAACAGATGCTGGTGGAACGGCTAGTATTAGCATTACTACTGCATCAGTTGGTACTATTAGTAGAAGTATAGTAGATAGATGAAAACGCTATCCAGGGAAAAAAAAAAGCATCAATGAAAATACAGCCAACTCGAAGCAACACCCGAATGTAACCTAAAGAAGCGAGAGTAAATCAGTAAACCCACTCTGTGGGTTTCAAAAGATTCCGGGTTTGAGTAGCTGACAAATGATCAAATATTCGACATGAATCATTTCTAGGTAATTACGACACAATCACACAATTCACACAAATGAAAGCGATATTTAGATGTTCAAAGTAGTTGGGCACAATTATGAAGTCTGAAAGTTAAAAATTATGCAGGCTATTTAATACTCCCGAGTACCAAGGAGGAAGGATTTTTCTTGTGAGGACCTAGGTAGCACCAAAACGGACACGGACACGGATACGAACACGACACGGTCACGTGACACGGCACCCCATGAAATTTAGGACACG
>JAYMSF010001217.1:0-12543 GCA_036897335.1 Silene vulgaris | reverse complement strand
TTAAGAAAAATACTACCAACCTGAAATAAGTTAATAGTTAAACCTCTTTCCTTCCCCCCTCCTCCTTGTCCCTTACCCAAAACTTGCGAGAGCTATTGAGACACCGCCACACTGGGTAATGTTGTTGTTGTCTTTGAAATATATGGCAGTTGATAAGCCTAATCTTTTATGGGCAAAAATGTGAAAGGTTGTGGTGAAATGCAATGATGATTCTCTTTTGAAAGTTAGTCTGACCATTCATTAGAGTAAAATTTGCTTACTTTTCCTCAAAATCAGTCCTAGCTAATCATGCCAAATGGACCTACTTATTGTTAACCAAAAAGGATTTGCAATTGTCTATATAATGGACTAATGGTTTTAAACAGAGTGTATTGTTTGAAACCCTAAGAGTATGTTTGGATATAAAAATAGGAGGGGAAGAGAAGGGGAAATACAGTAAGAGTGATTTCCCTCCAAATCTTTTCTATGTTGGACGGATTTTGATTAGGCTTACAAGAGGGAAAATGGGTCCCTTCATTCCCCTCTTGACCTAGTTGCTAACCAAACAAAAGATTTGTATCCATCATTCTCCCTCCCTCCCTTTCCCTCCAAAATCCCAAATCCAACCATACCCTAAATGAATTATTCTGTGTTTATCTCCTATCTTTAGAATTCTATCTTATATCGATAGTCATGTCTCATGTTGGTGTCGAACCCTAGGTAGCTAAAAGGCTTGTAGGCTGTAGCTCTTGCTGCTTCCTAATAGGTGAACATACTAGTGCAGTCCGTATTTAACTATTGAATAAATCTCTTATCACCTTGTGCCAATGCATTGGATATTTGTAGTTACTAGCCTTGTTTATTACTACTTCTGATTCTGATTCATTCGATCGTTTTTTTTTTTATCACGCTGTGGAATTGCATCCTTCCTTAATTTGTCAAAAGAGCTGGCCATGTATTCATACTTCGGATAATTATTATCATCCTCTTCCTCCCAAAAAAGAACATATCCGCTGAGGGATAAGTATCTGAAATATGATTGGGAACAGAACTGATTGTCTCCAGTACAGTGTACCATATTGAATGAAATGTGTTTCCTACTATTTAGTATGTCCTGAACTTCATGTGAAAACTCTTAATTTATTCACATACCATATTTCATAAATGGTAGCGAGGAAACATCCCATCAGGGCCCATCTTTCAACAACCTGCTTCTGCCTTTGTGAGAAAACCACTTGAGCTCATGGTTGCCTTATTAGCTATTATACCTAGGACTTTTGAAGATCTAAAATTCTAAATGTCTACTAATTGTGACTTGCTGATTACTAACTGTGACTTTCTCATTGATTCAGAATATATCTTTGCTGGAGTAGTCTGTCTTCAAACAAATAGTTTTTATTACCTTAACCAACTTTCATTAATCTCGTGTGCAGACGCTGAAATTGTCAGCACCTCTTGCGACTGGTTTGATTCTTGTTTCTTGCTGCCCTGGAGGTCAGGCATCAAATGTTGCAACCTATATATCTAAGGGAAACGTGGCCCTCTCCGTTCTTATGACAACGTAAGCTGACTCAATAGATGCTCTTTATCTTTGTTTTTAAGGCTGACAAAAGAGAACTTTCAAGCGTATGGAGGCAAGTTGGGCTAATTTGTAGAGCATATTTTTGGCTTAGAAACTCCCCAATCAAAATAGTAAATCTATCTTAGGCAAGCGTGCTTGTGGTGCTGTATAATAAGGCTATGTTACTTCAACAATTCACTCTTGAAGCATGTTGCATGGCTGACACTCGACACTATGTTACTCCAACAATCAGTTTTGAGAATATTGCGTGGCTGACACTTTGACATTCGAACAAGCCAGTGCACTTTGACACTTTATTTCAGACCAAAAATATGGAACTTTTCCGTAAAAAATAGTCGTGTACGACACTTAACACTATGTCAACTACCGAGTCGGAGTAACATAGGTACAAGGAGAAACATGACTTTGATTGTAAACCCTAGGTCCAATTAATTCTGTTCTTGCCAATTCAATGACTATCATGGCCATCCTATCAAAGAGAGATTTCTCCTTCTGCCACTAGAAAACCGAGTTCTGAAAAATTCGTGTGACTTGGAGCTGTGGTCCATGCAGATAGTCATGGACACATTTAAACATAATTTGCCTGATCATTTCCCATACGAGATTGCTTATTTATATATATGTATATCTGCAGATGTTCGACAATTGGAGCTATTATTATGACACCGCTTCTAACGAAGCTTTTAGCTGGCCAACTGGTCCCTGTCGATGCAGCTGTAAGTCAGTTTAAACTGTCACTGCAACGTTATTAGTGGTCCTGGATGATTTTGTGATTTAGGAAGTATCTGTAGTTGTGTTTTTTTCTCTCTGAGAATTCGTCTGTAGATTTTGTGGTCCTGGATGATTTTGTGATTTAGGAAGTACTAATATAATTCTGTAGATTGGTAGGAAATGTATACTATCAAATTTAATTGCACAAAATGGAATATGTATGTAATTATAATATAAGGGGGGACTGTGGAGTGTGGACTACAAAAAATCATAATATATGACGTATAATTTCAGTGTCTCTATTTGAACTCTTATTGTATCTCTCTTGTTGAAACTTTTTTATGCACATAAATAAGTGTTTTTCAAGCCCTAGTTAATGGTGATTGATTGAAACAATGCTCTAGAGTGTGTATTTAATTGTTTAATTGATCTGTGGATTATGGTTTGACTGAGAACTTGCTGTTGGTGAAAGCTACAGTTTAGATGGAAATTTTTATTGGATTATTTTCTATTGTTTCAGGGCCTGGCTCTCAGCACTTTCCAAGTTGTTCTAGTACCAACAATAATTGGAGGTAATTGAAGGTGTTTGGTATTCATAATTTATCATCACAAATTCTCATATGAGGTGGCCTCGGGAATCAGGATATGCACCATTTGAGTTTGACACCAATAGTTAGGCAAGGAAGTGGTATGCATTGTTTACCATCTTACCCTCACCTCTCTCTTACCGAATAACCACAACCCATCCATACCACTCACAACCCAGCTCCACTAAACTCACAACCCAAAAACCTCCATTACCACAGCCCCATCATCAACTGCTCCAGCGAACCCCCTCCAGTGGTGGCTGGTAAGAGGCAAGGTCCACAACGTGGGTGCTGGAGTGTTGGTTGAGCGATGAGGGATGAGGGCCTGGACTTTCGGATTTGGGACTTCACAGTTGAGAACTTGAGATGGGTGTTGTGATGGGTCTGGGGAGGTCAGATCAGGCGATGGGGTAAGTTGCTGCATGGATGCGGGGCCTGAGTTGATCTGCGCGATGGTGGGTATTCGTGTGGTGCGTGTGGTGGAGTTGGGGTCATTTGCTAGGTTTATTTTTGCCATTTAAGGAAATGGTGAAAATCCAGCAAATCAATCGAAAATGATGCTTATCCAGAGAACAGGAGGAAGTATTTACTAAAAAATTGTTCGAGTTGGTGGGTTCACGAGCATGTGGACAAAGCTTATAAATTAATGGGTTTGTCTAACTATGCATTGAAAATATTTAAAGAGACTATCTGTCTCAGTATCTAGAGTATTGTCATGCATGAACTGTCATTACTGTCTGTAGCATGGCCTGCTTAAAAGAATTTAAATTGGTGCATTTCCTGTTGTTGCAGTATTGGCAAATGAATTTTTCCCCAAGTTCACTGCGAAGATCATAACAGTGACACCTTTGATTGGAGTGATCCTAACCACATTACTCTGTGCTAGCCCTGTAAGAATTTACAGTCCTAGAATTACTTTTTTGTGGGAATTCGGATAACCGACTTATAATTCGGGTCATCTTGCCTATCCTTCCAGATTGGACAAGTTGCAGATGTCCTGAAAACTCAAGGAGCTCAATTGATCCTTCCAGTGGCTGTATTGCATGCTGCTGCTTTTGCTATTGGGTACTGGATTTCAAAATTGTCATTTGGTGAATCCACTTCACGTACAATCTCTATTGAATGTGGAATGCAGGTTAGCGGCTTCTCAGACTTTTCTGTTCATTTTCTTCTACATACAAGAATAACATGTTGACATAGTATCTCGTCCTGGATAAATTAGCTTTATAATACCTTTGTTGCATTTTTCAGTTTCGAAAATTGCAATCTGATTTGTCATCGTCTATTCATCTTCCCAACCTTTTCATACAGAATATCTTTATCCCCAATCTTAATGTATCAAACGATAAATATATCGCATATTAAGCGGAAATTGGCCACATTTATAGGCATAACAAATTGATTCAGTGACCGTGTTAAACCATGAAAACGGGTTAAGACTCTTAAGAGGTTTCATCCTAAAACAATTGGTGATAGGAGATGTAGCCCATTGGTTTATAATAAAGTAGTGAACTCTCCCCTCATTTTACCAATGTGGGACACTCACATGTGGTGATGTGGGTAATAGGAGCTCTTTAGTCTTTACAGACCAAGATCTGGCCTTGATTCCGAAATCAAATCTGAAACCGAGATATTTTAATACTAAGTACACCCATTCACATATACATTGGCTTTTTACTTCAAGTTGTTGAGGCTTCCCCCCTTTCACCCCGTCTTGTCACGACTATTAGAGATGTTCATATGCAAGTCCTTATCAGAATAATCGTAGACTTGGTTTAGGGTTCTTTTCTTGAGATGATTTTGGACCAATAATGTGATATGTGACTCTTTCTGCTTTTTCCCTTGCGTTTTTTTGTTTTTCTTTTTAGTTATTGGATTTCTAATTTTCATGAATTTAAGAGCTTTTCACTTGGGAAGAGCTTTATCAAAATCAACATATACTCGTTGGTTCACTTGCTCGCATCATTAGAATATCAGAGAATTTGAAACACCTCATCTGAAAACATACTGAACGCGAACTAACTGCACTTGTGCACCTGAAATGACCTGATAACACTTCAGCTGAAATGATCCAAACCCATAACTTTGTGTATGAATGTCTACTTGCAATAATAAATTTGTGTATGAATGTCCACTACCCACGTAAAATGAAGGTCATTGTCGACTTCTGAAAATTAATATAATCTCTTCCATTCTTTCAAATTGCCCTTTTTTTTCAAAATATCGAAGGGAAATTTTGAAAAAGGGAAACATAGTAGGACATGTACTAACTAAAAGGTTCTAGTGACTTTTGATGGGCAGTTCCTATACCTGACTCTTGTTAACTTTGTGTCTTTTTTATAGAGTTCAGCACTTGGGTTTTTGTTGGCACAGAAGCATTTCACAAACCCACTGGTGGCAGTCCCTTCGGCTGTGAGCGTGGTTTTCATGGCGGTATCTTTTTGAACTTCTTCGTCTTTCAAACTTTCTAGTGTCTGCTTATATCGTCCATATGAGTACTATAGAACCAATCTCACTCGTTTCCAATTTCACAGCTTGGTGGAAGTGCTCTCGCTGTCTACTGGCGGAACCAACCTATTCCTGCAGATGACAAGGATGATTTCAAGGAATAAGCTTTTCTGACATATCCTTATTTTAGGGACCAAAAAATGGATTATAAAGCCTTCTTTTTGCCTTTTTCAGATTTAAGAGTAGGGTCCTAATAAAGAGAGTAGAACATTTTGTCTCAAAATAACCTTGGTTTTGTACGGAGTATTATTTTATATATTCATGTATTAGATTATTTTTTATCTTTGGAAGTGTTATCTGTACTTTCTTATTTATTTACTCTATTTTTCCACTTCTACAAAAAAAGGAGTGTAAAAATGACGAGATTGTGCAATTGAAGTCCTTTTAGAAGGCAATACTGCACCCAAACGTTGATATCCAACGTTCATACCAGCAGTCAACGTTGAAAACCAATGTCCCAGCCACCACCGACGTCCTTCAATGTCCCAGGCTCCCAGCCAATTATTGCAAGGTTGAGATTCAACGTCAGAGCCCTTGATCAACTTTGAACTTCTACGTTCTTGCCCATGAGCAACGTTGAATAACAATGCCCCCAACCAACCTGGAAACTCAGCGTCCCTCACAAGTCACCACACTACGTTCAACTTCTACGTTCTTGCCCATGAGCAACGTTGAACAGAGACACTGAGAGTCATTCTCACCTTTTTCAACAATGTGAGTATAGCAGCTCAATTATGCAGTTTGTGTACTAGGCCTTCATCAAACATAATACTCCCTTCTATTCTAAGGCCTCGTTTGGTTGTAATATGGGAATTAATTTCCCATAATTTTATAAAACACATCAATTGACATTGAATTTGATCATCAAAATGTTGTATTTTTTTTTAAAAAAAAATTGGTATTTGGGAGAGAATAAAGTAGAGTCTGAAGGGTTATGTTCATCTTTTTTTTTTTTTTTTTAAACGTCAATGATTGGTTACAAAACGTCGATATATTTCAACCCTCCTTATTTTGGTTAGAAACAATAAGACGAGATTTTGTGACAATTTTATAGTCAAATGTAACCACAATGATTTAATTAGTGTTACGGCTTATGTAACTTGTTTTCCTAAGCGATGGTCACAAAATCTCGCCTTATTGTATCAGATCAAAATGGTCCGTCAGAACGAAGACCAACTGTTATTCCTATTCCCGATCAAATCTCCATGAGCAGCAGCAGCAGCAGCAGCAGCAGCAGCAGAGCGGTAACTATAAGGCGACCCATTTCCGAGTAGCTTGGACATTCCCTAACCAAAAAGACCACTCTCACATAGTCACATGATCCCATCTCAAGTTTGACTTGAGCGAGCATTTGTGAGTCCATCAATGGCGAAGACCTCATGGGAGCGCATAGAACTCAGTTTCATCATTGTTTATGCACTTTGCTTCTACGCTTACATTATACATCGCTCTCTCAAACTCTCCCATGGTTCTCCCCTATCTTTTATTATTTCTAATTCCTTCATTTCTTTTTCCGAATTCACTGATTCCAATTATGTACTGTATCTGTATCTGTATGTGCCAGATTATTCCCGTAATGTTTGGGGACTTCGACCTGGTTGGCTCCCTCATCGACTCAATGTTGGACTCTTTTTCTCTTTTTCAATACCAATCAAGCTTCTTTATTGCTTTTTAAACTCTAGTCTAGTTCGTAGCTACTCGGTGTGTACCAAACCATGTACTCGCTCTGTCCCGGTCATTTGTTTATCTTTGGGTTTGGCACGAAGACAAAGGAAACAGGAGATGGCAAATTATTTGATGACAAGTGGACCAAATTGTACGGGGAGGATCAAATTGTTCATCAAAATTAATCCCAAAATGGAAAGGTAAACAATTGATGACACCCAAAATGGAACAGGTAAACAAATGACCGGGACGGAGGGAGTATATCTGATGTGTAATGCAGTATTCAACTACACTTTCCATAGTTAATAACTACCATTATAGGTTTCCATCAGCAGTCGATTCGTTGTTGCTATATAACATCTGGAGGCATTTGCTATTAATTTAATCTTTTTGGTTCCGCTATTTTCCTTGTTTAGGATGTCTCTGATGGCCAGTGGAGAAACTTTCGTGCTAACTTACCCATCCTCACTGCTGTTTTTGGAGCATTCACTCTTGTAGCCATGGCTTTCAGGAAGATCTATCATCTACAAGCAACTGGAATGTCTGTCGTCTGGCTTTTCATTTCCGCTGTCTACTTAATTTACCTACATGGAGCATGGTATGGTATTTGCTCGTACTTGTTAGTGTACTAGTTTCAGATGTTTGGTGATGTATTCCAGTGATTTTTTGACATTTGTTGCAGTGTTCTTTTCATCCTGTCAATTGCTACGCTCAATTTTCTTATCGTCAAGGTATGCCTATGTTCTCATCCAATCTGAGTCTTTTCGATATTTTAAAAACTATAGTCAAGTTTGAATGTTGCAAGCGTTCTGATACTTGAAATTTATGTGTGGGTTCCTCGTTATTTAGAGAGACATATCCTTGCCTAGTTGCCTGTACTTTACCTTCTTATAAGTTCTTGGAGATACGTGAAACAATCGGATATAAATCTGGTGTTCATATATGTTTTTATAATCAAGGTGACATGTCCTTTTTTCAGAAAAAAAAGAAAGGCGACACTCATCAGTTTGAATTATCTGGACCTAAAGAGCGTCACATAATGATCACATTAGCCGTTAGGCAACTAGATTTCTCGGGTTTTTGGTTTTGCTGCACATGAAATAGAAACTAACTATCACCAACTCAGCGTAGGGTTTCATCTTTGTCATGTGGTGAATCATCAAATGATTGTAGCACTCATTGGCTTTAAGCAAAAAAAATAAGCTACTCCCTTTTATATTTGGGGAAATTCGTCTTTATAAACAATCCTTTTCTTTTTGTCTTTGCTTCACTATTGAAACCCATACGTTAAGAGTAGTTTTTGGTTTCTATTTGTTGTGCTGGGTGAACTCTCATTTCACCTTTTTTCATGAAGATGTTTGCAAGGACAAAGTACTTCTCATTTGTATTATGGACTTACAACATTTTTTTCCTGATCTGTAACCGCATTTATGAAGGATATTCTTTCTCCATATTTGGGTGAGTTTATCTCCCTTGATTTTTGTGTGGTTCTTCCCATTGTGTTGCTCACTGATGAATCAAAATAGAGTTCCTCCTAACTTTATGTATTTTGTTTCTCTTTGTATATAGGCAGCAATGGACATATCTGGATGGTTTTCGGGGTACATTTAGGTGGCATATCTGCTTTAACTTTGGTATTGCTTCTGCGTTCTCCTTCTTAACGGAAATGCTATTCAGAAAGCTTTTTCCTACTGCTTTGAGAACCTATGTTTGAGCTATTTATTTGTAATAAACTACTATGAGTATGGTAATAATTTTGTTCTTGAACATTCCTACAAATGAAATAGTCTAGTTATTCATATATCGCTTATAGCCTCAGTCTTTGTTCTTGATAAAATCATGATCTCCGAGTCTCTAAAATCCAACTTGCCTGGGAAGATACACTATCGAAGAAGTTACTTTGAATAAGGGACTTGTTAGCCACTTGGCTAATGTGAATGTCAGCTGAGGCGCTGAATAATCATGTGGGGCTGACCCCAGTTCTATGTCTGAATGTCGTTTCTGTAAAGTATAATGAAAGATGGTGCTTTTGTGCTAATACATGCCATGTTTTCTGTAAATGGGTTGTCATTAAGGTAGTGCATGAAGAGATCCTTGTAATGATATTGCTATTGCTATTAAATGGGTGGCTCTATCACATTTTTGTGGATGCTTGAGCGTGAGTCCTGAGGCAGCCTTTTTAATGTTATTTTTGTTTTGTCTTTTTCCTTTGAATCCCATTCTAGGTAGGCAGAATATTTTTCTTGATTTCATCTGAGCTTTCTTTCCCATTCTGCTTTTTCGGCTGATGGATCTGCAGGGTACTAGTGGTTCAGGGTGTTCCGTCAAATGGCTGTCAGAATCTGTGTTTCATTCTTAAAGCATTCCTGAAATCTTCATCTCACTTTATCGAGTTCTCCTTTCATTTCTTATTTGTTTTCTGGCAGTTACGTTGCGCATGATAAGTTTTGGATGTGATTACCATTGGGCCCAACAAGTGTCTCACTTTGATCAAGAGGTAGGTAGTCTTATACATACCACTTTTATTCTTACAGGCTTAGGTCCGTGCCCATTTAGTTCGTTGCCCTCTAGAGTTGACCTTAGTACCGTTACTGCTTCAGTTTCATCTTGAGCATCTGCATTGCACAAGGCCTTAAATTTTTTGCTTGATGGCCGAAACTAGAATGCTAACATTAGCTCAGAAAATCATTATTTAAAGGTGGGTCAAGTTCTCTGGGACCCATTGTTTCATTTTTTATTGGTGCAAAGGATCCATTGTTTCATTAGAGTGCACTAAGTTAGCTTTTGCTATTCAGGTAGAAGACTTAAGTTCACTGGTCGCAACATTGTACATTTGAATTGGATATTTTTGAGTACTGTTACTGAGCAATGCATTAAGATTCTATGGGCAATGTCTTCACTCGTTCTCTTTCTCAATGCCTATCATTGCTGTTGATATGAAATATATGAGGATAGTAAATGCAAACTTATAGGGTTCACAGTACTATAATATCTGTGATCGTCCTTTTAGGGAACCGAATTGAAGTCGTTCGTGTAATTAGGACATTAATTGTACCATCATGTTTGACCATTCCTTTCAGTTGTTCTTGTTCTCCCTTACCATTTATTTTATTTCGCCATATGACATCCATTTGCTGCATGCAGAAGCATGTTCAGCGTTGCTCTATTTGTAAATCGGGAAGAACTTGCTACTTATTTTTACAGGTAACAATGTTCTTTTTGTGTATTTCACCCCACATTTCCTTCGCAAGACACACTCACACACATTGCATACTCCAGCCAAGATAGCTAACTAAGTTAATATTTTCTGTATTTTGTGATGTGTTTAGGAGAGGAGCTTAAAAGAAGACAAGTTCTCATATTGCATATACCTAGGCTATCTCATCTACGCACCACTTTATATTGCAGGACCTATCATAAGTTTCAATGCGTTTGTATCCCAGGTATCTTGTAGTCTGAAGTCTGAAGTCTCTGAACCTGCCTTTGCTTCCTGTGACTTATGTTTCTTTGAATTTTTCCCTTCCCTTTTTCAATAAATTTGTGCGTTGGCATTATCTGTTTTATTATTCATTAACTATGAAATTAACTAGTAATTTCTTAGTTACAGACTTTCAGTACACTAATGCACCTTTCTTTTTAGTTCTACAAATCAGAAATTTATGTGTCCAGGGTAGAATTCTTTTGAGGTAGGAGGTGGTTTGGTTATTTGCTTAATTCCTCTCACGTTCCCTAAAAGTTTTCTGACGTGCCATGCAGATAGATAAGCCACAAAATACTTACTCAATTAAAGAAGTGGCTCTTTATGGATTAAGATGGGTCTTCTGTTTTTGCCTAATTGAGGCGATGACACATTTCTGTTATTACAATGCCTTTGCATTAAGGTAAGACATTCTTACTTGGTAATTGTAGAGATATTCATGCATCATCTCCTCACCCAGTATCTTGTTCCTTTCTTCAGTGACTTGTGGAAAGAGTTGTCGGCTTTTGATGTCTTTATCATTGGTTATGGGGTAAGATCTACTAGTTAAACATCAATTTATTTTGGGATTTTTTTTACTATTTACCCTTGTGTCATTTGAGATTTCTTAAAATCGTCTAATATACCTACTAAATTCTAGAAAAAGATTTTCATATAACCTACATAATACATACTTCAATTCGCCTCTTTTGATTGTTATGTTTCAGTGCTTTAAGTTAATTATTCATCCATCCAAAATCCATGGAGCCATCAACATAAGCGTCATCTTGTCATTAAGCATCTCTTCATTTCAATACATAACCATTGAAGGAAAAATCCAGATTTAGGAATTGTTCATTAAGTTTAGGGGTGGTATATTATAAAACGAAGTGTAAGAACTTTTCTAAACAATTCCAACTCAATGAACAATTCCTAAAAAAGAGATTTAGAAAAGAAAACGTTGAGTTCTTTTAGAAAAGGTTGAGTTCTTCATGTGCCAAGTCATTTTTCACAAACCCTAAGTATAAGAACTTTTTACCCGAATGGAAGAACTTTTTACTTTGTTCTTAATTTGGGCCCACTACTAATTTATTTCTTCTTATTTATCTTACCTTTTTACAATAATTTAAGAACTTGGTTCTTAAATAAGAACCTAGCACCAATAACACCTGCAATGTAAGAACTTAATTTTTAAAATTCTTATTGACAAACCCAAGACTAAGAACTACCATTTCTCCTGCTCTTAGTAAACATGTACATCTAGCACCAATATCCCATGTTTTATTAGTAAATGTGTGTAACGAGCACAACAAAAACACTTGCACTACCCAGTACCCAATACCCTCACAACTGATACTCTCTAATGCTCATACACATTGCTCACACCTTCGTCTTCCTTACTGCTCACACCTTCGTCTTCCTTTCTCTTTCATCTTGATTTTTCTTTCTACCATCAAAAGCTCGGGAAAGTTCTAATATGAACCTTCCTTGATATTATGTGAGAGGTCAAGATAATATGTAAGCAATACTTAGTCCTTTATATTACTGAGTACTTTGTGGACTAAGTATAGTGTTTGGTTTCAAAATAGTTGTAAGCATCTTGAATGTTTTTTTTTTTTTTTTGCCATTTTCTATTGTTTCAACATCATATAATCATTCCGTGATTTTGGTGAATTCGGGACGAATTGATGCGAATCGATACATAAACGAATAGCGAATCGATATTGGTCAATCGATTCTCTATTCGTTGCGTACAAGACATAATCTGGTAGTGTCATTCTAAAAGGCTCTCATTGTCATTTAAAAAGACGCTCATTATTATTTGTTTAGGGTGTTGATTTTCGTAGTACATTTTGTACACAATACAGTACACGTTTTCCCCTTTCTACCCCTCATTTTCCCAACTCATTTCCTCTCTCCTTCCCTCAATTCTGTACTACATCAAAAGAAAAAAAACGGAAGTTGTACTGCATCACAATGGCACCATCCAACCACCAATAACATCCGTATGTAGTGGTAAGCTGATATAGGACAAAGGAGAACCCACCCCAAAA
>JAYMSF010001216.1:0-12544 GCA_036897335.1 Silene vulgaris | reverse complement strand
TTATAATAATATATATCACAATATGTGCTATCAAAGCCACTGAAACAATCAACCTAACAAAAGGCAAAAAGTTAAAACACAAACACATTCACATTATGATGATCTAGCTGCAAGGCACACAAAAACGGCGCCTACAAGTGCCAATCAAACAAGAAACAACAGTTCAACCAAGTAACATCAGTGCCTACCCTAATATTCCCAATATGACTTTTGCCAAGTATCCAAGTACAGTAAGAGCCCATGCAGTCTCGGCCTGCATGAAGCAGAGGAGAAATATAAGCAACAGTCAGTGCATAAAACCATTATAATAGAAGTCAAATATTCAGAGTCACATGCCCCACCTTTTCGCCTTGAGGATACATCTCTTCCAAAGCCTTTACGTCTTCTTCAAGCAAATGCAGCTCCTGAGGAGCACAAAGAAATTTCACTCATCGGGTTGAATATAAATCGACTAGTGAAATAAATAATTGAAATGAATTCATTTGGATGATACCGGCAAAATTAAATGCTAGCTCCTAATTCTGATTTAATTAATTGTACAAATATTCAAATAATCAAAAAACGCAACACGAACTGTTGAACGGAGACAACTTTTATCAGGAAAGCACAACTCAGTGACAATGCTTGCTACTCAACAAAGAAACTGAACCTTGACGAAAGGCAATCTAGTCTTTTCCTAGCATTTTGAAGAAGACACAAATAAAAGTGGTATATTTCTGTATTTGGGCACATGGGAAATGGAATACTATGCAGAGGAAACAGGCATGGTGCTTATAAACAAGAGTAGATCACATTTTGGTAAGGCAGAGCACCAAAATTCCATACAGCAACCATGCCTTCACCAAAAAGAACCAATGAAGTTGCCCATTAATAGAAATTAACTACTAGATAGTAAGATCTTGCTGACATCAGCTCATTGTTTTGTATCAAGTATAGTGAGTGCTAACGAACATTCTGTTTACAAAAACAGTTGACGAAGTACTAATATATACAAGACTTACCTTCTCTACTGCTTTCACATTTTTACGCCATTTTCGGCCCTTACTACCACCTCTTTCTTCCTGATGAAGAGCATCAGCAGCTTTCTTTAAATCCTTTGCCTTTTTACCAAGCTCGGTAGCTTCCTGATGGCCAGCAGGAGGTATATCAGCAAAGCAGTTCATGTACAGAGATTCATCTCAAACATGAATGGGGTAGAAGGTTCACAACTTGCTGCAATTGTCAGTAAGCAATTAGCCAAGGAAGTTACCTTAATATACTGGGAGCGAGTTATGACAGCCTTTGGTCGTCTGATGAATGCAAATATGAGACTCAGTGGTAGACAAGCAATGCCAACACCACCAAATATCTATGCGAAAAATCAAAAAGGTAAGTAAAAAATGCAGAACTACATAAAATACACCCTGCAGTACTAGAAAAATATCCTTGTAAGATTAGGATGAGTTCAGAAAGAGTGGGGGATATTAACAGTCATAGACACTTTTCCTGTGTATTATTGGCATTTTGAAATATTTAATGTCAGGAAAACTAGGACAACAAGAACGGTCAAACTTTGTTCAAATGCCTCCAAATAGGTAATGTTTCCCCAGAAAAATTTCAAGTAGAAGAACTACCTAATTTTAAATACAGATCTTCTATATAAGCTTCATACTAAAAGAAAAGGACATAATCGGTGAAAAACAAGTAGGCCAGAAGAAGTGAAAAACAAACCGTGAAAAGTACGGACCCTGCGATGGTTGCAAGGGCAACAACATATTCTGGGAAGGTCGTTCGCATAGTCCATGTAGTCTCTGACTTAGCACTAGCTAAGTATGCTGAACACTATAATGAAGATGGCGAAACACAGTTACTAAAGATGCAATGAATTAATGATGTTAACAACTAAAAATACTTCAGTATAACTAATGTAAAACCAAGTAAAATATAATCCACATGCAAACTGCATACCAAATAACTACATTGAATATGTATACTTCCCTAACCTGACGTGAATTGTCAATGCATGGCTGACCACTAGAGAAGCTCCATGAAGTTGGAAATGCTGTAGTGTTTGAAGCAAGATGCCTTACTGTGAAGTCCACCTTACCAGCCAGCCCTGGGATCATGTGCAATAGATGTGCAACTATTTAGTACTACAAAAACTGCATATTTGGCAAAGATGACTGCAACAATTTTAAACATAGTTTTAACTCCATAACAACTCCTTTTTTCAGTTTCACTATTAACATATGTTCTGCTATTTACCTGTATTCTAACTGTTATTTAGTCTAGTTAATTACCCAATTAACTACAATTAACTCTTTTTGAGATAGAATAGCGTATTAATTATTTGAGTCTTGATAATGCTTATTAAATGGTTAAGAATTTGGTACAACTTTACGACATTTTATTTTGTAGGTAGCAATAAACACAACCGAGTAAGTTAAGCAGGTTAAGACGAATTAAAGTCAATCATTATAGAGCAAATAAGAGCAAGAGGTGAAGTAGAAAAGTCAACCAAGCAATCCTAATACTAATCAGATAAATCATAGCTCATGTTTTAGATTCTTAACTTGGTTTTAGAAACAACAGTTAGAAATTGTTTTAGTTTATAGAGTAATTTGTAAGGAGGATCTACCTTTTCTCATATCAACATATTTCATCAAGTTTGAATGTTTGATAATTTATCTCCTTCTCTTCTCATTTATTGTATTCCTTTCAAGTTGCTAATTTTGTGTCATTTAATGTTATTCTCGTGTTAGTTAAGCTTATTATGTTTAGAGTTTAATTCGTTAACGTTGTCTGAGTTTAATATCATACTTTAGTTATCATGTTTTTATAGTTGGTTTATGTGCTTATGTGTAGTATTATGAGGTAGTGTAGTTAGTTAGGGGTTAATTAAATGTTATTGATTTATTGATAGTGAAATTGTTACCCTTATAGTTCTAATTAATCGAACTGACATATTTAATGATGATTAAGGTCTTTTTTCATATGTTAGTTAAGTGAACATAGGACTAAAATCAATTGATGCAATGAGGGTGGGTTAATGATTAGTTGTACTATTAATTAATAGCTCGAGAGAGGACTAGTTTTAAAACTCCGGATTTTGCCTTTATCAATAATTTAATTTGCTGAGTTATCGAAACATCTAAAGGACCAATATTTATGCATGAAACTAGAAACCCCTAACGCCTTAGTAGGTTGGTAATCTTTGTCTTTCCTTATTTATCCTATTTAATTTGTCTTTATTTGATTTTTTTAATTAATTATTCTCAAAACTTGAAAAATCTGAATCAAACTAGACTAAATAAGAGCGAAAACACCTAGCCAAGCTAACTGCCCTTATGGACTCGATCCTCAAGCTCGGGTGCTTAGGAGGTGCTCCCTCCGTCCGCGTTAATAGCTATCTATTGTTTTTGGCACCAAGACTAAAGGAAGAAACCATTGGTGATTTTGGACCCCACAAAACATCAAAAGTGGACTTGCACATGTAAGATGACCCACAAAAACCTACCAAAAATGGAAACAGATAACTATTGAATAATACACCCCAAAATAGAAATAGATAACTTCTCAACGAGGGCAGGAAGTACAAAACTACTACGGAGTAATTTAGAACCCATCACTTACTCTTACACTACAAAAATCTATAAATTTAAGCCATCAATTAGGTTAGCATAGGCCGCTTAATAGACATAGCGAGTAAATTGTTATTCTGAATAGCTAATATGCTCACAAAAGTTATTGTAAAAGAAAATGACATTTCTAAGCATATACATCGGCATGTACACCACCAAAAGCAATAACCTAGTACAAGCGCTAATAGTACACGTAAGGAAGAGATGTAGCAGCCATGCCCAATAATTAGAGATATGACACTTGATAAAGCCATATATATGCAATAGGAATATAGCATCAATAGTGTAGATGGGGCCATGAGGGTCTACACTTTTCATACCCAGAAACTCTCCCACCAAAAGAAAGCAACAATTTTGAAATTTGGGGTCAAGATCAAGCTCAAAAGATCATACTGTCAAGCCAATTGCACATGAGTGGTGTTTACCGATCCATAACTCAGGCTAGGCCAGTGCATATCTTGCATATCCTATATTCATATGCTGTGGGACAGCTGGGAATTGTAGTTAAAGAATGAATTTTGTTTCACGATAATGCCACCTGTGGCGCTCAAGCTATATCCATTTCAAAAAGACTGACTAAGTGAAGATCAGGTGAAGCTATTAAAATATCACATGACTTTTTTTGCAGTTAGTTTCCATTGTTGGATTACTCTGTAAGTCTGTATTAAAAGCTGAGGTGTGGAAGCCAATACAAACACAAAAATGTTGCTGAAAAGTCTAGTCTACACACATGTGAGCATCAAGGGCATATTTGTCCTTTCACTTGCGTAGAAGGCAAAGGTAAGGAGTTCATAATTGTGTTTTTTTATAACTGAGACTGAAAGTCAAGAAAAATATAGGAATGTTTCTGAAAGGTTTAGTCTGCATATCAGGGGAATTTTGATCTTTTACTTGCCATTGACCTCATGTCCAAAGATGTCATCTAATCCTATAATAGTCCAAAGGCAAGGGAATGAAAATCAACAAACGTATGCCACATTTGCCATTTGGGTACTGATACACACTTTTTATCCTAAGCAAACTTGTTTTTGTGTCTGAAACCCAAACAACTGACAAATCTGCCCTCTGAGCTCTCAAGATTCGACCAATACTAAAATAAGAGTCCTAAAATAGCTTGATCCATCCCAAAAATTTGAGCACAGCATCTTCATTTTGTGCAAATATAGGCTTTTCAAAAAAGACTTCAAAATAGCTCCAACACTATACCAGATGCCAAGGATAAGGGTCTTAACACTTTTCATACCAACAAACTATCCCAACAAAAGAACTACAGAATTGCAATTCGGGTTTAAGATTACTCGAGATCAAGCTATAAAGATCATATCATTGAGTAAGATTCCACATGGATGGTGTTATTGATCCATAACTCAGGCTACATCGGTGCAGATTGTTTGAAAGTGGGATGAAGCTCTCAAGTTACACCCATCTCAAAAAGAGTGAAAACACGAAGGATCAGTCAGGTGAAACAATCAAAACAAAAGATGGCATATCTCCTAATATAGGTTTCAATTTTTTGTTATTCCTGTATGAAAGCTAAGGCCTCAGTTGATCACTTTAACTACGACCTTTACTTAAACTCGACAAAATATCTACTCCCCAGCATAAAAATAAGATCAGTAGGTAAAGTCTCATCATACAGAAACAAGAGGGGTCCTTCTGTTCTGTTACGAGTGGGTGGCAAATTAACTCTAAGCAAGCTTACTGAAAATTCCTGAGTCCCAACTCCTAAGTATCGCGCATTTACCATTCATACAACTATATTATAGAGGACTTGAAGATGATAAAAACTAATTCCTGAATCTTACCATACAAAATGCCGAGGACAAGGGCGACAATCACGGCAGTCAAACCAACCCAAATCATCGCGCTCTTAACCCGCTTCCCAACAGCCCTACATCACAAACACTTAAACAATTCTCATCACATAAAAAAAGAATGAAAAAACTCGAAATGCAGGTAAGACAAGGTGAAACATACTTATCCTGATCGCCCTCATAGTAAAAGATAGCGAACGGAATAACGAAAAAGACGAGAATGGCATCGACAATATAGACAGCAAGCCAAAGGTTCTTCATTGGCAGAGTCAAGTGACAAGCGCCATTATAAAGAGCATGACGACAAGCTTGGCGATTAGCGACGTCAGCAGGAAGCATAAGTATGGAGATAACGGAAACAGAAAGGCCTAAAACGACGACGAATTTGGGGAAGTAGGCTTGATTGACGTCATCGGGGTGTTGGTAATTGATTAGAAGGTAGACATTGAAGATGAATACTAAGACGACGACTATAATAGCAACGATCAGCAGTGCTAGGTTGAAATCCCCCATTGCTGATTGCAGAAATCAGGGAAATTAGAGTTTGAAGTGTGATGATTTGGGGGAAAATGGTGGAACTGGAAGTTTTGTTTGTTGCTGATCTGGTTTAAGGAGCGAGGGGGAGGAAGACGGAGGTGTGTCTGTTAGTTTGTTGGATTTGTCATTTTTTTTAGTTTAGTAATTCTCTTGTGTAGTCGTTTTTTCCGTAAATAGTGAGTTTTTTGACAAATAGTGATTAATTTACAGTAAACAGTGACCACATTGTAAACAATGTTCATTTTTAGTTATAAAAAGTGGTCACTAATCACCCAAAAGTGGTCACCAAATATCAAAAATCATTTTTTGGTCGCTCGTGAGACGGTTGTATAGTAGAATTTGTGTTTTTTGTTTGGTCAATCAAATCACACTTAATCACGTCACAATAGAGGGGAGGTTCGAACCTAGAACTTATTGTTCACAATACCTCCGCCTTAACCACTGTCAATTGTGTGATCGTGTCTTCTTTTTTCCTGTCGCGAATTACGTTTTTGACCTTGTTCGGCCAGATGAATTACAAGCTATGGTGTTGGAATTTGGATATTGGGAGGGGTTTTGAGGAGGGAGACTTTGGGTTTGAAGGTGGGGTTTTCCATTTGTTTGGTGTAAAAGGAGTTATCAAAGGACGATTTTGATGTTAATGGGTTGTAATCCAGGGTTATGAACACCACCTTTATTATGAAAAGTGGTGATTGATGAAAGTTAGTTTAGTTGGGGATTTTTGGTAAATAATCATAAACGATTTTATATAAGAATTGTTGATTTACACGATTGCGTACCTATTTTTTCAATTTTTTAAAATGTCATGATTTTATTCATTGTCTTATTTAGTTCATTGGTTGATATACTAAATCATCAATTAACCTACCAAGATGCCTATTAACTCATCCAACACACCCATTGTTAACTCACTCAACAGTCAAACAATATATGAACATACCCAACCTTCCATGAAACCTCGACCATCATTTTATGCTTCATAAAGGAAGTGTTAATGGCAGCTTATGACCGTACAGTTTGTTTAGATGATTCTTGTATAGGCGGGTGATGCGATGTTAAATGTTTAGAATAGACATTAAAGGACTGTTGAAAAAGAGTTCAAGGAGATAATTGTTGCGACAAAATGTGGAATTTAATTTAAGAGTAAACCTCCGGATCCCGATAAAAGCGGAAAAAGACAACAGACACTGTGAATGGAACACAAACTATTTCGTCATAGAATATAAAAGGACGGGGATATGACTTAGATAATCAAAGAATTCATGGTACAGTTCACCGTAAATTGCCCTTATTCAGGAGGCAATACTCTATCATTATAAACTTATCACACTAAAAGCTTTCTTTAAGACAGCCTAGGAGATTGTTTCAACTTTCGAGATAGGTTCATCGTATCGCATTTATCACTATTAGCTATCACATTTATCGGATTAAGTTTGCATATTCATCAGCAAAGGGTGCAAGAGAGTTCTTGACATTTTTACAACTGTAAGTCGGGAACTATGCTGACAGCCTATAGAGCCCTTTAATCATCAGCAGAGCCCAATGAGGCAAGAGTTGGTATCTCAATGTAGTCAAACTCATCTGTTATTCCAGCCTGAAAACACCAAAAAAAACATCATAGACTATCCCTCATAAAGGAAAGCGAATTGAGATGAAGACATGATATCGACAGCCTTATAATTTGGGACATCAGGAAAGTACTGTAAATATCTAAAGACAATTATTGTTGTCAAATTATCATGTACTACATCAGAGATTCAGAGCTGACATATATCATACTTTGCGTTACTTGGCTACTCGTCATTATCAATTTATCAAATCAAAATTCACGCTTTAGACCTTTATCCAACTTTCTTCGAGAGAGATCAGAAGCATGTCATCATGATTCACGCCTTCGCACTAGAGGCGATCATGGGCTAGGGTATATAGCTATATATAAGGAAGTTGATTTCAACTTTCAAGTAACACACAGGGAGAGATACAAGACATACCTCTTGATACAAGCTTTCAAGTTGCTCTTTGGCCTGTGGGAAGTTGTTTCCACACCACTGCTTTAGAGTGAAAACGTTATCTGTGGATTGTTACAAAAAGGGGATCATAAACTGACAACCAGAAACAGCATATATGTCAAATCCATTAGCTAAAATGATAGAAGGTATCATGCCTCCGAACTTGTTCAAATTCTAATAAAATATAATGGATGAAAATCATGTAATGAAGAGTAACCTGTCCATCTGTTGGCTGCTGAATATGCAACTTCGATAGCATTCTCTGTCAAGATCCGCATTGAAAAATCAATTTATAAAATACATGGTAAGAGTTGAAAGCAGTTAAAGACAAACCAAAATGAAGAAAGAATAAGGATCCTCACTCATAGCATCAAAAGCAGCAGGATCATTGTCAGCATACTGTGCCAGTTCATCCTATTAAATATTGAAATTAAAGCATTGTCGTAAAGTATCGCAGAAAAAAAATCATTTTTAGCGAGGCATCGCGATGGACTACAATAGAACCAACCTTCAACTCCTTGTGCTTCAGCTCCACTGTGTTTAACTCACTTAGAACTTCCTCCCTTTCATCCTACAGAAAATAAAATTCACACTATTAGACTTTAGCTACCATGCACAATAAGGAGTACTAACTCAGAGAGTGAAGCGTAGTAGCTCACAGAATCCTCACGTCCCTTCTTTAAAGCATTACACTGGTCCACCAGCTCAACATAACGTTTCTTGCTGGTCTGAAGATCAGACTCCAGCTTCTGGCTCACCGTCCTAAGCTGTTAAAACATTGAGACAAATTTGGAGAGTTAAGTTAAAATCGGTGGCGCTACAGCTTTTTATAAGTAATAGATCAAGTTGAGTTCAAACTAAAACTGGAAATTCGTACCTGATTCCCAGCTGTGCTAGGAAGGCTCCAAAAGTATATCTAAACAGAAATAGATGTTCAGGGAAAGTTGTTCCAACATATTTGGTAGAACAATTAGGTACATAGAAGTGACCCTAAAAGGACAGAAAGTTACAATGTGCAGTATTCAGCTTCGTATAATAGCATTACATGCCATACATACAGGTCAAGTCCCAAAATAAACTCACTTCCAAGTTCAGCAAATAATCCGGGAAAAAAAAAAATACTTACAGAGCTTCCAATCTTGTCCTTTAAAACAAGGTCATCATCCACAAGACTCTGTATAACATCTTTCACTGACTGGCTGATGACACCTTTTTTTGGCCCCATCTTCTCAAGCTCCTTAAGCTGGAAACAAAACATGAGACAAGCAACTTAAAGAAAGTTCAGTAATATGCCACAGCAAGATATCAATCACTTCACACATTAGCAAAGTCAGGAGTATGCATGAGTTTAACGCACTCTTATGCACCGCTCTCTGTTACGCTGACAGCAGCTCATTATAGAACCTTTAGCAATGAAAACACTCAAATATATCAAAACATCTAGAAATAGCTCTTGTTCCTTGCAATAGGCTGATTAAGGCACTAAGAATTACTCCGTACATCTCAGCTGAAAAGGCCAGCATCGATGTCGTCTCAAATACATGGTACTGTTACAAATATGCCAAGAAACCAGTAAGGACCAACATCACATAGTTCATGGTTCACACTAGTTTGCAGGACGAATTTCAGAACGGAATGTGCTAGTGTGCTACCCTTGAGTAGTTGAGTGAACCTAGTTAGCAATGAAACTCAGCTTCTGTTCCAACAAGGCCGTTGCAAATTCTGGTGGTGCAACTCTGTGACACTAGTCAGTGGTCACTCAAGGCAGGTATAGAAAGCTGTTTTCAAATATTATGCACATCCCAAAGCAGAAGCAACAAAATATAGCTCCACATGGCCCTTTATAAGGTCCTTTTGTTTTTCCTTTTATTGGACCGGGAGGGGGGGGTTGGTTGTTGAGTTGACAGTTGACACTAAGAGGGAAAATTTGAGCATAATTCTTCTTTCAACATATTACTACCACTAAAGCCAACATAATGCTTAGACATGCATAGCATTTGTCTACTCGAATGCCTCATCAAAATGAAACATATGAAACTGAATGACACCTATATTGAAGCAGAACTTTTACACTTACAAGGAAGAAATCTTGTGAATCATAGAAGATCTGGAGCATCTTCTCACGCTTCTCGTCCAGTGAAAGGCCTCTTTTCTTTGACTAAAAGGACAATAATTAAATATGTATAAGATACTACAAACTCCAACATCATCTTCAAAGTAATGTAAACCAGGCAATACAGATTGATGTGAGAGCAATTATATAAGGAATTTGAATTGAATTAAAATTTTATTCTTAAGCTTTGACAGATAGAATACCTATTCCACTTCATCGTTGTTTGTTTGAAGCTAAGAATATGGGAGTAACACAACCAAATATTTTTTTTTTTCTGCTTTCATGTACTGTAGATTATTGTAACCATCTAGGCTTCCGTCTTTCTTACCCCACATACTGACCGGAAAGATAAGCAATTCAACGTAGATTTCCTCTCTCAATTAATCATTTTTGTTAAGTATGCAGAATCCAAAGTCATAATCATAACAGAAAATATGTACATTACTTTTGTTTCCAAGTTAGAAACAACTAGACAACAATGCCTTAACGAAGTTCAAGGGCCACACTGCACACTCAAACATACATACAATGCAAAATGCTATGTGACAAAAATGTTCAACTGTAGCATAACTCCTATGCTCTCATCACCCCCAAAATAAATGACACATTATGTTTAATGTCAAATGTATAATTTATTGCACGTATATACTCCATTACTCCTACAATTTGAGTTATGAGGAATTCCATTTCGGAATATCACAACACACTCCAGTACAGCAACGAGATATCAAACACTAGCCCTTTGATTGGAAACAAGCTCAAGAAATTGATCCTACATTGAGATGGTTTCAAGTTGGCTTATAGAGATATAGGAATCTGTTTCCGCTAGCCCAATTAACTAACCAAAAGATAAAATAAAATACCTCTCGCTTTCCCTCCCCATCCATCCCTCTTAATCATTCCATCGAAATAAGGTCTAATGGACAATTGAGCGAATGTCAGGATGTACAATACACAAACTATGTAACTCCGAATCTGCTACTGCTAGTCCATCTTATATCTGTCACACACTAGCACTGGCACTCACACTCAACACAACGTGAAACTTTGTTCAAATCAACCTTATCAACTCATTCTTAAGCGTGTACATTACAAATTGACATAACCTAAGTAACTCCGACTCTTGTGTTTACCTCATATATCCGTCAAAACATTCCGACACTCGCACACAGCACAACAACAAGACAATGTGTTCAAATCGACCTGGCCGAATCATTCGGAAGCGTACACAATTACATTAAAAAAAAAACATACATATAATCCAGCAGTATTGAACACGAATCGAAAACCGATTAAACGTGAGCTCAATTGTAGTTAATAGAACATAACTTGAACTCACCATTGTCGAAGAACGCTGTAATTTCTGGAAATCTTAAGTACCGCCGCAAACAAGATAACTGATACTCTACTGCATCAGACAGTAAAAAAATCAAGCAGAACATTCGAGAATTTCAATATTAAATTGAAGAAATAGGTGAAAATAATAGTAGCGGCGTTGAAAAGACAAACCTAAAAACTGGAAATTGATTTGAATTGAAGATTTCTGGAAACAGTAATAAAATTAAATTGACTAGGTATGCAGTATATTGAAGAGAAATGATAATTGAAGCTGAAATTAGTGGAAAAATAGAGAAAAACTGCAAACCTGGAAATGGAAGTTCAATCGGATGAAATGGGCGTGCTTTACGTTTTACTCCGTAGTATGTTTCTCCAGAGTCCAGACTTCGTATACTCACTGCTGTTCTAGTTTGCCGCTCAAAAATCACAAGTTGCGCTCCTATTTTACTCATCTCATTCAACTTTCAAAAATAAAACTAGTTTTGTACTCGTAAACAATTCCGGAGGCGTTAATAAAGGTAAGTGTGTAAAGATTAGTCTGAACGTAACTCTATTAGTTTCGAACATGTTAATATCATTGTAACTTTATATTGCATACGGTATAGTGACAAGCAAAAATGTTGTACATTGAATTGTAATTCACGGATTCTGTTGAGAACCAAAACATTTTACGAGATAATATCCAATTTCACATAAATTAAAATAAAAATAGATTCATTAACGTATCCAACTAACTTAATAGTTATTTAATTGAACATTCAGAATGACACTTATATGTTACTATGTGATGCTCGAATTGGATATGAGGATTCGACGCGGGTAGTCGGATCCTTGAAATCTCAAAATCAAGGACTCGGGTATGAGGATCCATGAGTTCATATTGGGCTCGGCATTTTTTTAAGAAACAATTTATCTACATATTTACTATTATTTTTTTGTAAGTTTTTTTGGTGTAAACCATCCGGTTTAATCCGGATTCGAACCGGGTAGGACCACTAGGGTGGTAAAGCTCTCCCTCATGAGTTTTAACACTGCCGCGTTCCCAGGGCTCGAACACGAGACCTCTGGTTAAGCTAGAACAACTCCTTGCCAGTTGATCTAAGTGCTCATGGG
>JAYMSF010001215.1:0-12550 GCA_036897335.1 Silene vulgaris | reverse complement strand
GGGAGGGATTCGGAGGAATGAGAAATCGGTTGTTTGGTTAGCGAAATGGAGGTGGAGGGACTTGGAGGGAAGGGAAAATGAATCCCTCCATTTCCCTCCTCTAAGCCAAATTATTTTCCCTCCAACAGAGGAAAGATTTGGAAGGAAAATCACCTCCTCCATTCTCCCTCCCCTTCCCTTCCCTCCCTTTCCGTTTCCCTCCTATTTTGGTATCCAAACAAGGCCTAAGTCGCCAAGTGGGATTTACAGTATACATGGGCACCCACGTAACATTTTAAAAGAATTTTTTTAAAACCTTAGGGCACCTCTTATATGCATATATATAGATAATATAAATACAATGATTTGCTTTTTTCTTTCACCTGATATAAGTTTGAAGCTGGAAAGCTTCCAAGTAAATTCTGTAGACGTGCCTTCGAAAGACCCAGTAGTTGCTGCAGATTTTCTATACCTCCTTTCACCAGCATGCCAATAACTTCTTCACTTGAGGCAGGCAACATTCTTAATGATGCATTCTTGTCAAACCATAGACCCTGTTAACACAGCAGATATAAAGCATACATCTGTGAGCTCAAGAAGAGAAATTAATCAAATTACTAAACATCACTTCTGTTTCATTATGTATGACAGAGAGTACTGAAAGATTTCTTGAAGACAAGAAGATGGAATGGTACTCCGTAAATAGGTTAACAATCTAGACCATGATAGACTTTCACTGTATTCTCTTCACAAGAACTACTAGGCAGATGAGTTAATACTAGAAAACATAACAGGGGCGGGCAGACTGACTCAACTTTGATATCTGATTTAGGTCCGTGAACTTGTAGAAGTCAAAACTAAGGTTAAAGGTCAAAACTTGGTCGACTCCGCTAAAAAATCAAGATCTCGGGATACTGGACGGCTTCTATTAAACCGTAAACGACTCTACTATTGAGCACACAACCCATGCCTATGGATGGCCCACACAAAATAGACGCGGTGCAACCTTGTTTGGTAGAACTAGTTTATGCCTATTAGTTACAGCATAACAAGTAAAGTACAGCGAAATAAAGCAGAATAAGTCGTACAAAACACTCCCTAAATGGGCTTCACATGTGATTCCTCCAACATAACAGATAACCTGAATATGATTTCTCATAAGAGACTTTATAGGAAAATGACAGACCAATCTAACGAAAGTTAGGTCACTCGATAACCTATATTAAAAAGTACAGCGTACATTAACCAAAAAGAGAGGGAGTGTGGAAGAGGTGTAATAAATCCAAATCTCTCTGTAACAAACAAGCACTGTTATTTAGGTAGTTGGACATAGCAAGTCTCTTCTGCATCGGATCTATCTAAGGCCAAGTCAACATTCGCTGATCAAGCCCTATGATAAGGGAGGGGAGTAGAACCCAAAACAAGTGTCTTTGACTGAACCATGAACATGTAGATGAAACCTTAACGTTACAAGCCAAGAAGGCAAAACAAAGCCTGATTTTGACTGCAGAAGGTGGTGCAGAAGGATATCACAACAATACCGGGAGCATACCTTAGTATAGCTCACATAGTAGATTGAGTAACCAAGTTCAAGTATGTGCATAGGTGGAGTAAAGAAAGAGATAAGATTATAAGAGACAATAGTAAAATACCTGCATGACCATCTGCATAAGATACATACAAGTGAGCGTGCTTGAAAGCCATCCACTATTTGCACATATATCTATCATAGCCTGGATTATACGTATACTCTGATCCAAAACAGACTTAAGGTCTGTTACATAGTCACTGACAGGCATCTCTACTTGAGAAAAGTGCGCCTGAATTCGAGATATAATAATTTTCAGAAATGAAAACAACTATGCAGAGAAAGCAATGTCACATTTTCATCTAAGAGAGCTTGATGCTGAAGAACACTTGCCTGAAAGAGTAAATTTGTTTTAACATGTGGATCATCAAGTCGGTCATTGTCCACCTTGTATGGGACCGACTTGGCTAAGATTGCATTGTGGTTTTCCTGTAAAGACAAAGAGAAAGAGCAGTTAGTCAATTGAAGAGCTGTTGACTTATGAGTGTTGGCACCCCACTACAATAAATCTTCGGAGGTTAAATATTGAAGATCAAATATGATAAAAAAAAAAAAAATGGACCCCCTTCAGTTCATGCTTCAGTATGTTAGAGATTGACTTACATTAATAAGGAAAGCTTAATAATATTCTGAGCGGAAGAGTCTTTTGCTTTAGTAAAATCACATGTTAATTGTTACCTCATTATGCCGTACTGGTAGCTCATCATATTCAGAAGCAGCAGAAAGCACATGCAGGAGAACCTGAGGAAGAAACTTTTATTGTAAGATATTGCGAGCCTCTAAAAAATAGTGCATGTTATAACTGACACTTACTTCAAGCGAAAGGTTTGGTCCAAGATTTGAGCCGAACATTGACACAGTCAAATAATTGAGATAGTATTGAGATGCAATCGACCCCAGCATCATAGGTTCCACATTATCATCATTCATTTTGATGCATCCACTGTCTTCCAAATCTTCAAATGTACTCTGCACCAACCTGCCAAATGAAGATTAATTAGACTAACAAACTCAGCCTCCAAGCAGAAGTTACAAAAGTGAAGTCTAGTTACCTTGATAGATAAGAGCTCAGGATTCCAGGATCTGTACCTTCTAAGCCATAGTACGCTGGATTAAACATCTGTTAAAAGAAATACAGTTGGATGTTAGAACAAGATGCGCCTAAAAACCGAAGTATTGGTAGCATGTCTTAATCCAATAGATCTTCTTAAGATAAGAGTCCAACCACCAAAAATATTCTATCTGATAAGTGATGCTAACCTCAGTTTCACTTGGTTCCTCCCACTTTTAGAAAGTTACTTGCATAATTTTGAAAATTGGGAGGAACGCTATGAAATGAAGCTTAGTACTACCTCTGTCCCAAATTAAAGTCCCCATCTGACTTTGGTCAATGTGGACGTTGACTATTAATTTCTCTAAATATTTGTAGAGATATAATGTAAAATTTGTCCTGTATTATTTATTTATTAAGTCAACTATTTTTATACTAATCATATTAAAAAGTTGCAACTACTGTAAATTATCAGGAAATTATTGGTCAAAGTCAATGTTTTTGGAGTTTTTGAAAAACAAAGTCGAACAGGCATTAATATCAAAGGGATGGAGGGAATCATAGTTAAACAGTGATAGTTACCAGTCTTCGATAGAAGTATGTCCATGTCAGGTAGTGGATGGCATCTGCCTTATGGCAAATTGTACCAGATATGATCTCGGCATTGAAGTGGTTATGCAAGTGCTCTCTGAGACTACTCTCAACAGGAAACGGTTCATAAAGGAACTGCAAGAGGAGAACGAGTTTCTAAGCCATTTTTGATAATGACTGAACTAAAATTTCCAAACATAAAATAGTACTGACCCCTTTTTCGCCAAGTAATATAGTAATATTTATCATTGAAAGGCACCACGGAGGTGAAAGACACCACAAGTACAAAATAATACTGACCTTTTTGTAAAAACTCTTTTTTGGTTCATGAACTAGAATAACTGCTTTCCCATGCTGGTCATATTGTGGACGTCCAGCGCGACCCATCATTTGCAAAATATCCGTGATAGGAAAATCAACATATCGTTTCGTTTTCCCGTCGAAAAATTCGGTTCCCTGCATCACGTAAGGAATATAAACTAGTTAGCATTGACATATGGAGGATTTTAATAGTAACCCTTACCAAAAGAATTGGTACTCGAAAGGGTGAGAGGGTAAGAAGAGCATACATAGAGAGTGTATGAAAGACAAACAATGGTACTCAATGAAGTAGTCAGTTACAAAGTTGTGAGCAATGCAGATTTGATTTGTGAGAGTCTATTCTTTATTATGTTTTAACATTTGTAGTAGTCCAACAAACCTCACTCATTATCAGTGTCTATGAATCATTGACGGCTCTAAACCAACTTTGCAAGCAAACAACCAAACGAATGCCGTCAAATCAAAGGGACATTATTCCAAGAATTCTGTTGACACATATTATAGGGGCAACAAAACATATCATTATGGCTTTCGTCAGCCCACAGCAATCACAGAAGAGTAAAATACCATCATTTATTCTAGAGGTTGAAGAAAGAAAAAGTCAAAAAACGTTCAAACTACTAGCTATTATAATTTTTTTTTCCACACAACTACCAATTATAACTTTTTCGTTGAAGCTACTACCTAATAAGATATGTTAAGTAATTTTGTACAACTCCCCTGATCCGGTTAAATAATATCAAGTTTGAGCTTGGCACAACTCACCCATACTCTCTTAGTCTAATTCCATCGTGCAAAGAGTCTTGCATTGGTGAATGCAAAAGCTATGAATAATTATCTTGGGAGATAACCAAAGAATATATGAATAAGTCATGCTCCTTTGTTACTATTAAATGTACTCGTAGCACTACAGATATAGTTGATGATGGTATATGAGAAAATCCCTACCAAAATTAAACATGACCAAGAAAAGCCACGGAATTGATGAACAAAGGTCTCCAAAATACCAGCGACTATATTAGAAACAGCATTAGTAACAAATAGTAATGTTAAGAACAACAATGATAATGATAGTAAATTTATCATTACTGATATTGTTGGTGGTTGGTGGTGTAATTATTGTTGTTATTATTAGTTTGCTACTACAAATATAAATTAACAATAACAACTTGGCACACAGTACACTAACCTTGATAATGACAAGATGTGCAGGAAGATTCACTCCCCAAGCCAATGTGCTTGTTGACACCAACACCTACCAAAGATATTGGATTAAACAAGGTACAAACATCGTGCAAGAGTTCAATAAATCCGCAACCAAGAGAACATCTTTATTACGAATGAGTAGTATCACTATGACAAGTTATCTAGAAATGCCTGAGTTTGCGTAAACTATGAGTGAAAATTATATAATAAATCAAAGCTTAGGAGGTCAAGTACCTGAATCTTGTTGTTTCCAAACAGCTCCTCCACAGCAGATCTATCCTTATCGTTCAATCCAGCATGATGCAAACCAATACCAAACTGCAAAGTGTGCCTCAGGTTCTGATCTGTAATCTGGTAGAGCATCATCTGTAGTTCTTCCTCTGCCATATTCAAAAACTTCCTAGGATGCTCGTCTGATGCTGCATACTTCAGTCACCAGAAGAATCGCATTGAGATAACAAGAAATCTTAATAAACAGACGGCAGGACAAAAAAAAAGATAAAAACCCACAAATTAGGATCTGCAGATTAGATATGTCTAATACCTGGATGAGGTCAAGAGCAGTAAGTCTCGTCTGTCGACGTGAAGAAACAAATATAAGAACTGGCTTTGTAGGTGAGTGCGTAGCTATGGCAGCATAGGCAGGTTTGTTCATACTATTCATTCTTGGACAGTAGTACTTCCCAGGGTATCCCTAATAATTTTCAGAAGCGACAGCGACAAGTTGATCAGGATGTTTATAATACCCACTATAACGAGAAAAATAGATTAACAGATATCCCTAGGCAAAAGAAAGAAATGTCTGAAGACAACAAGAACTACTTTGTAAGTAGAGCAACATATACGAACTCTTATTTAGCCAAATCTGCATCCACGGCTGAATAACTGCTGTTATTTTTTCGGCATGCCATGGATGCATGGAACAACCAGCTACTATCATGAAGTGTTGAAACATAAATGGCAAATCTAAAAAATCAATAACATCACTAGCTAAATGACATGGTACAATCTTAGCTAGCCACATCTCACAATCTAAAAAAATAGATAAAGATTTTATTTTTTGTTGATACTATTTTAATCATGATAGCTTGAGCAATGAGCACAATCACGTAGCTCTCATTTTGTTTAAGGGATTTGCCTCCACAGTGTTTTTTTTGTATATGGGTGTGTTGCCCCTTTTCGTGTTCTTTGATGAATACTCTCTCTTGCTTGTGAAAAAAAGAAAACTCATGAGTGATAACTTCTATACCACTATAATTCAACAAAACAAATCGTCCTTAGGAAGTGCCTTTGTTTCCCAAAGGCCATTCATTACCAAAATCGATGACGGGAGTTGGCCAGATTAAAGTAGCAAGAAAAAGCAACCAATCCAAACATGTACTTCAACATCACACAACTACACCATACCGAGAATGGAGAACAAAGTAGTAAGCTCCTCCATCTCCTACTAATGAATATTTCCCAACTACTTAACATTCAGTCAGCATGAGTGCATGACTTATATGGGAACAAACCACTGAAACAGTGGCTTTATGAAGATCAAAAAGGCCATAAATACAACGGCAAACAGTGGTGAAGCATTCTTCACCCACATGATACAAAAAGTAAATTGTGCAGTGCTCTTGAAAATACAAAAAGTAGCTGTATATTTATATATATGGTAATAACCCCCTCAAAGCTAAGTCATCTATATGACTACACACTACAAATTTAATTTTCAAGAGCCACTGTACATCAATCCAAAAAACTTGAAAGTGAATAAAGCCATCCATAAATCAGCTCATAGATTGGGAACGTAAATGCAAAAACTAGTGCCCCGTAGCTTGTTATCCACGCCAAATCATCGATCCAGAGAAATGCACTTATAATTGAACAAAAGTACAAAACTATCATACCGAATAGCTAGAGGTATAATTGAACAAAACTATCATCGATCCAGAGAAACGCACTTATAATTGAGCAAAACTATAATACCCAATCTGAGTACTGTCACCAGCCTCCAATCCATCCATTATTTACAGAATGTACAACGACCCAGGATAAAACCAAAACTGGCCAGGGAAACTTAAGATTCAGACGGATAGACTGAAGTAAATTTGGCTTAGGAAAATATTTATATTAGAAATACTCCATATAAAAAAAAAAATTAGAAAAAAAAGAGAAAGCCAAAATGGACCCAAACCGTAGCATTCGATATTAACTGAACTTACACAATCTAAAGACTGTAGCAATATGAAATTTGCATTACTGACCTGAATGTGTACTTCAAGTGGTACAGGTCTAACACTCGGTTTGAAATTATATAGTCCAGTCTCCCCCACTCCCAACCAGTCAGCCAAATCCCTGAAAGTCAGAAAGACTGGTGAGGAAAACGTTCCAGTAAACCTGGTATAAAATCTGGGATGTTTCCCCATTTTCTGGCTCACACTTGATTTAGAGTTATCCATATTGTCCGCGTGGCTTAAGTGAGAAGTTATGGCTCACTCAGACAAGTGACAACCAATTTTTGGACATGAATTGTCAACATGACATACAATTGCAACACAAACCTACAGATCTGCATTAAAGCAAACAAAAATACTACAGATAAAACAACATACCCTGCATTTGCTAAAGCCGTTGACAGACCTACAAACCGTACTGAGCGTTCTGTCTGTGATGATATATACCTCATCCTTGAGACAATAACCTACAAGTGTCCCATTTGCTATCAGTATACCACGAAAATAATATTTTAGCATCCGAAAAACAGAAATAAACTTAGCAAGATATAAAAAGTTAGGTCATCATAGGGAGTGAATCCATGAATAACAAGTGAAAAGTAGAATTCTTCGGGCATCTAAGGGACCTGCATATCTCTCTCACCAACATCAAGGCACATTTATGTTTGGTTCAGGGGAAGTGATAGTAGCTGAATTGCATTCCTATGTTTAGTTTTGATAGTTACTCGCCATTTGTGGGAAAAGGAAACATAAAATAATGGGTTATAATTGTGCCTAATAATGAATCACAGCTAAGTTGCCTTCTTCCTTTCAGTTCTACAAAAATAAGCTTCCATTCAAATAGAGTCCCTTAAATTCATGTTAACTGCACCAAACAACAAAAACATTACATCCATTCTCTACTTTTCCAACCTTCAAAGAAACACGCTATACACAATTGAAACACGCACTCTGCCAGTGAATGAGTGATGAGATGCATGAGTCTAGAGCGAAGAGTCCTCAACAGCTTGGACTTTTGCCAGACTATTACTAGGTGAAGTTTTTATAATCTTATTTTGCAAATTATTTACATAATTGTAGGATCCAGATTTCATCAGGCATTATCATTGTATTTTTTACAATTTCTGCATTTTATCCCTTACCCGTAAAATAAGAGTGTTGGCTAAGATAAAGACTAGTAGGATTCAGTATGATATCTTTACGGGGTGGTGACATTAAAAGCAGATCCAAAAGAAATAAAATTTGATTTTCTGAATTCATGCTTCGAAGCCAATTCTTGGGCCATAACGTATCCGTTACCTATATAGTATACACAACCTCACAAAGACACATACCTCAAGAATCGGGCCTCTATCAGCTCCAAGTAGGTGAATCTCATCCAAAATCATAAGCCCAACCTTCACATTGAACGATCAAAATATTCAAAGAGAGAAACTGTACATTACAGACTCAAATGTAGTATGACTACAATATTTAAGTACCAATAATACTTTTCCTTAAAAAGTAAAAAGATTATCATAACTAATCCCTGAATAAGGGAACTAATACAGATATCAAGTTATCAACCCCTATTAAGAGAACCTTCCTAAAAAAACTTTTTATCTTAATTAATCCCTAATTTCAAATTGTTCTATTCTCTTGTCCCGCTTTTCTTCCTATAATAAGTCTACGTAGTAGCCACTCTTAATTCCTTCCCTGTTGGATAGGAACAGACCTACAAACAGTATGGACAACCGAAGCCTGGATCAACTGTACAATGTGAAGTGGACAATTAACCTTCATTTAGGAATTCTCAGAGAGACAAAAGGAAGAAGGAATTGGTAATATATTTACATTAAAAAATAGCTATGACAAAGCAAAGATAGCACATATGTGTAGAAAGAAATAAAGTTATGTACCTTTTTAACGTAACTTCGAGTATGCCAGTTACGGCTTATCCCATCCCACTTTTCAGGAGTAGAAATTATGATATCGGCGGATAGAAGAGCCATCATATCTGGAGTGTAATCACCAGTCATTTCAACCTGGAGAAGATGGTTTTTTTTATTCATAAGATGGTTCGTACAGATGATTGGGATATACAAGTCATTAAACAGCCTAATCTTTGAAAAGCAATTGGACGGAAATTATGTAGAATAGAACCATCTCTTTTCCAAGCTGAGTCACAAGTCGCTTTCTCCAATCATTCATTCTTTCTCGGACAAGGGCCTTTAAAGGCGCTATATAGATAACCTGTATGAGTGCAAGAGTAAAAATCAGTTGTTTCTGGCTAAGAAAAGCTCATCTAAAAACTACAAAAACCTAGAGACTCTAACCTACATAAAGCATAATGTAAATGGTTCGACTCAAGGTAACACTAAGATCTGCGCATTTATAAACAGTAGCTGGCAAATAAAAGGCTACTTTACACGAACTACACATAATACAAACTGTTGTGAACGACAGATTTTATTTTTGAAGCACATCCCTTTAAACTTTACAAAATGAAAATTAAACTAAAAATGAAACTCTAGGTCGAAAACAGAACTCAAGTAAGTTCCTTAACTAAAGATTAAGTAGAACATAACATCACAATGTTTAACTGCGCATCAAAGCAAGAATGGCAAGGTACATCAGGTATGAGGTTTATCATCAAATGTTCAAAATGACTTTGGTGCGCCTCATGACTTATAAAACTAATACTCTAATTCTGAGAAGTAACATTATACGAGGATATCAAGGCTCGTCATACTTGGACAAGCTATCCTAAACCAACCTTCATATCAGGCTGGGTATTAAATAGCCGGAACATTGCAAGCTCAGCTGATATGGTTTTTCCACTGCCCGTTGGAGCCCCCAAAAGAACATTGTTGTCGGTGTGATACAGGACATGAAAAGCCTGCCAAAAAACCATGATTTAGCAGTTGTACTGAAGATTAATAATTGCACTAGAGGAAATCGTATCAGTATATAAAATATAACAGGATGTAAACCTGCGTCTGAATAGGATTAAAGTGTGAAAATTTGTACAAGGATTCGTAGCTTATGTTCCCAAGTGAAGTTATAGGCAGAGGTTTTAGGTCGAGCAATTCAGTATGAGAAGAGCCAGCCTGGATGATAAAAAGAAACAAGATTGATCCATGAAGTAATTAGAAAAGGAGGTAAAATAAATTTATATATACACTTCGTATTATATTAAAGATTTGGATTTTTAAATAACCTCAGGTAATGCAAGATTGTTCAGAGATATTGTGTAAAATGATTCTGCCTGTAACCAAGAATCAGAAACAGCTCGAATATAGTACTGTGGAGGATGTGGTTCAAATATCGGCACTGTAAAAGAAAGTTTCTGAGGCTCCCCTTTGGCTGTCCTCTTGGTTAGCGTGAAAAGCTCCGAATGATATATATGGTCATTCTCAGAATCCTGTTCAAAGTAAGTATTCAAGCTCAGAATTACAAAATTCCAGAATCACACAAGGTCAGCGAATTACAATAGTTGTAGCTCAAATATGCCAAAGCAAGAATGCAAGTCACATATAGATTGTCACAAGCTACAGAGGGCCTCTCATAAATTAAAACAAAGTAGTCTTCCAGAATACGCGTACATAGTTAGCATACTATAAACATGTCATGATCTACCTAATTGGATAGCAATTGAAATGTCCCAACTCGAAGGTCTTGTAATTTGCATATTGCTAAAGGGAATGCATAATTAGAGTCGTATATTGAGTTCAAAGACTCCAGTGGTGAGAGGCCTCCACATTCCACAGAGGTGGTTGCAATAACAACGTCAACAAAGCCTTGTTTCAAAAATAATTTTGGATCGACTGACGTGTAATATCGTTCAGAGAAGTGAACATGATGTAAGGCAATGAAGAAAAAAAGAATGGGAAATAACAATAAAAAAAGTGTGATGGTCAAAAATAAATAAATGAAGTGTGAACAGAATGAAAGGAAAAGACAAAAATGCAGGGACCTTAAAATAGACTTAAATAGAGATTTATATGAGAAATAAGGGTAAAAAGTAACAAGGAATAATAGAACATGTCACAAACTCACAATCCTAAATATACTAGAATTTGTCAATTAAAGTTGACATTGCCAGCAACTAAACTATCAGGCAAAATAACTTCTACCATCATCTAGCGAAATTATTTATTATTTTTTTACTCCAAAGAACCAGTTACGCTGGGTTACTTATAAGAAGCACACTGAAACCTAAGACAGTCACAACGGCACAAGAAACGTAAGAACTAATCAACTTCTCGATTAAAAAAAATCGATAACAATTTTCATCTGTGAAGAACTGTATACAAAGCATTTCAATTAATTAATTAATTAACAACATATAAGGAAGGACACTTCAGAATGATACCTCGACAAGAATCCACCATCGCTGAGCAGTACCATGGAAGCGATCTTTCCATGTGAAATCAGGGGTCATGAGTAAATCAATCTGAACAACAGCAACAAATTCAGATTCGTCTGTTAGATGGCAAAATCTAATATCTACTAGCAAGAAGGAAAAAAATTGATAAATCTTCCATAAAGGATGGTAAAGTAAATTTAATAAAAACAGATTACAAGGTGTTAACCTTCAAAACAGTCCTAGTGATTGGACTAACAGAAGCAGACAACTGGACCATCGGGAAAAATCCTAAAAATTGCTTCACAACCTGCAATGCAGACAAATTGGAGCTTCACTTTCAAATAAGAATACTTCATTTTCAGATAAGTGACTTCAATTTGCAAACGATTATTATAAAGCAGACATAGGATACAGGGGTACAGAAAATAGGAGCTTACTCGTTTTCCAACTTAAAGGGATAGATACTCAGTACAAACAAATGTGAATATACAGTCAATCGCAGAAGACTTTTTATCATTTCTTAAAATATAATCTCACACCCACGTGGCCACGAGTAGAAAAAAAGCCTGCAAGTTCCGACCACGTGGCCACGGGCCACCTGGGTAAATTAGCAGAGTTCCAACCACATTGAAGAGCATTTTCGATGAGTCCAACTCGGGAATTTTCCGTAGGGCATGGGGACAAAGTCAACACATGCATTACTTGTGTCTTAGCGTCTGACTTTCAATTTTGTACATGGACGTTTTTCTTTCGTGTGGTGAGAGAAGGACCAATAAAGTGAGATTTCAAAAACCCTCTTATTAGTCACTCCCTCCATTTCACTAACATCTTCTTCCTTTCCATTTTGGGCCTTTTCTTTTAAGATCTTCCTGTTTCCTTTTTGACACATAATATTTGGTCAATATTAGCCCATCTCTTACCGCACACACCCTCCTTAAATAAGAACCACATATTCTCCTTCCCTAAAATATTGTGCCCAAAAGCAACAGGAAGATCATAGTGAAATGGAGGGAGTAATTTTTTGAAAGAAAATATCAAAGATTGAAATGAAGAGGCAAATGGAGAAAGGAGACCTCATTACTCCCCAAAAGAAAATTACACAAATGCTAGATTACTTTCCAGACGAGTAATTGGGACACTATAAAGGCACATGTAGCTTTAACTATGTTACTTCTTTAACTTAATATGACATTCTTACTACAAGGTTATAAGAAGATACTGAATTTCTGAGGTTTCAAAATTAA
>JAYMSF010001214.1:0-12553 GCA_036897335.1 Silene vulgaris | reverse complement strand
TCAACCTATACCATCCGCAAGGATGAGAACGGTAAAAGAAAATCAAAGATTTTCAAATTACCAAGAAATTAAGAAAAAAAGGCGTCAAACCGAAAACTCTCATCAGAAAGAAAGTCACTAAACACGCCCACAAAGGAATTAAAGAATAAATCTAAACAAATAAACTTAGAAGAAGATGATAAAGAAGGAAGGGGTTTAAGAAGATAAATGAAATCTGAGAAAGGAGACTAGAAACAAACTTTCATGTCTCCTTCAAAATTCTAAAAAGATAGAACCATTTTTGTTGGTGGAGACCAACTATTAACTTTACCTCTCTTTGTAACACCTGCTAGTGTTGTTCTGTGAGCTTCAACAGAATGAGATTTTTGGTGAGCAGATTTTGAATTCACCCGACACCAAATCCCACTCATGCTTGAAATAAACAAACTTGGAAATAATCTTACACAAATGATCACAAATCACACTAGAGGGCAGAAGCGATCAAATAGAGACCCCCAAAAAAAGTCAGATTTGTTCATAAACAAAAAGGGTCAAAAGTTTCAATACACATTCATAAAAAAAACACTTTTTAATCTGAAAAAATCAACAATGATTTGTTCTATTTATGAATTTAACACGATAAATGTTGCTATTAAATCCTTGATTTGAACCTTATTTATCTAAGATATATGACTAAAAGGTGCTCTCCTGTGCTAAAATGGAGAGCAAATTCAAGTCTAATCTTTAAGAAGGAGAAAATCAAGAAAGGAGGCTGAAAATTTTCCAATAAAAGACTTGATAAGTGACTAAAAAGAATCTACCTAACATTAAAGAAGAGGAAGGTTACTATGAAGAAGGGAGATTAAAGAAAAGATGAAGAAGAGCATGGGCAGAAGCTTTCTATCCCCATTTCTTGTTTCTGGGAATTTTTTGGCTGTAGAGAGGATTTTATCTCTCTAGAGTGCTTTTTCTCTCACTAGTTCTCTCACTCAAAGAGAAATTCTATCCGCGACGAGAGGAATGGTATCAAGTAACTTTTAACTTGATACGTTTAGCTCAATGACAAGTACCTAAATCAAATAATAGTCGAATACTAAACTTATTAATAGAAAATTGGTACTCTATGTGATGCAATAAAACTACTAGACATGTTAATGACTCAGGCTCAACTCCACAATTGACCCGAAATAACCTGACTAGACACGAAAGGGTATGTTGACCGACCTGAACCCGCTATGACCTTACCCGACTATAACTTGACCCCAACCTAATTGACTCGATTACTACCTCTAATTATCTTGCCCTTATATTATACCAAAAATGATACAAGTAATATACTTGATCTTATCCTCAGTGGAGGACCTTAGTTATGCTGGAAGGGGCCTCAACCTCCGCTAGTTTGTAAACTTTTCATCCGGCTTCGTTGGTGTAGTAATTGAAACTTAAATATTCACACACTAAGTTAATAACGTGAACCTCGACCCTCCTTATCGTTACTCCAGAAATTAGATTGATCCGGTAAAGCAGACTTAACCTAAACTACCGACCTTCGAATCAACTCGAAACTCGAAAGTGATTCACGAGCATAATTGTGGGGAAACATACACGTACTGGTGTAGTCCTGTCGATGCGTCTGTTTCCTTATGTTTCTTTCCTTGCCTCTGTAAAGAGGTCACTAATCCATTGCTTTTACTTCACACCCTCAACCGTTTTTCGACATTTCTCTCCTTATTTTTACGAGTATTAAATAAATAAATAAATATCCGAAATTAGGCTTCTAAATTATTGCACAATTTTCAGATAATTCGAAAATCCCATCATTTTCTGAGAATCACCCAGATCTTCATTTCTAATTTCACTTCAAAACCTTCATTTTTTGAACTTGATCATATCCCATTCCAATTACTTCCCAAAATTATTCAATTGAATTGAATTTTGAACCCAAAATAAAAGATTTCAACTTTATTTTTTGTTTGATTTTATCCAATTACCATCATATTCAAATTCAAATTACTTCCCATATATTAGGATTTGTTGGGTTTGAATTGAAATTCAATTTAATATCCAAAGATTGCAACTTTTTTTTTGTTATCTTTAGATATTAGGATTAATTGGGTTTGAATTGAATTGAAGTTTTAACCTCAAAAATTGGAATTTTATTATTGTTTTTGGTTGATTTTAATAAATGGATGAGCATAAGGTTAGTGTAGAAAATGGGGTATGTCATAAAGATTCAGTAAATGGAGGTCATGATGTTTGGAGCTGTGAAAATGGTGCTTCCAATTTTGCTGATCATCTTGTTGTTATGGTTCATGGCATTTTAGGAAGGTTGATCTTTCTTCTCTCTTTATTTATTCTTCATTTGAGCAGTGATTAGAGAGAATTGATCGAATTGTGCAAATTATTCATCGGGTTTTTATTCGGGTTTTTACATTATGTCTGTCTGAATTTTGCATGTTTGTTGTTATTCAAGGTTTTTGTTGGGTTGATTCTAATGAAGTTTATGTTTTTTTTGTTGTTAGTGGTTGTTTTAAGTGAAATTTGTGTTTTTTTAGTTGTTTTTTGAGTGTTCTGTTAATTATTTTCGGTATTTCGGCTTCAGTGCGGTTGAAAGTGGTTACTTTTGGGCTGGTTGTGAGAAAGTTTGAATCATCAGTTGATGTTGGGGCTATATGAATAGGGTTCATGATAGTGTCATGCAAGGTTAATGTTGGTATGCTGTGTGCATGACCATTAGTTGTCGTTGATTTCGACTTTTTCATTTCCGATGGAGCCAATGCCTCTTATTTTGGCTATGGTATATGATGGAAATTATGGAATAAAGCAATTTAGGTCATTAATTTACTTGCACTTATTGTTCCATTGTGAATTAGTCGTAAGTCGATGCAATTGTCATTGTTGATCTACGGAGAGTCTCTAAAGCGCATATACCGACCCTTACTCTCCCATAGAGAGGAGCGTTTGAGGGCATGAGGCGCTGTAATGTTGTTGCAGTAATTATTTTTCCTTATTAATGGGAGTAGTGTAGTAATGTTTGAATCTTTAGTTATTTTTAAATGTTTATGTGGGACTATACTGTTAGGGCTTATGATAGTTTCATGTAAGGTTAAAGTTGGTATGCTGTGTGCTTGATATACGGTTAAATTTTGATAGTCGTCGTTGATTGCGACTTTCTCCATTTCTGATGGAGCCAAAGACTCTAATCTGGCTATGATACATGATGGAAAGAATGGAATTAGCAAATTAGCTCATTAAATTACCTGCACTTGTGATATTGTGAATTAGTAGTAAGTCCATGCAATTTGGTTATCTAGAGAAAGGGTCAAAGACGCGTATGCCCACCCTTACTCTCCAATAGAGAGGAGCGTTTGAGGCGTTGATGTAATGTTGTTACTGGTTGTTGCACGTGATAATTGCTTGTGTCTATGGCTGCAGTGCCGCAGATTGGAAGTTTGGTGCAGAACAGTTCGTTAAAATGCTTCCAGATAAAGTATTTGTTCACTGTAAGGAAACTTCTTTTTCTTCATTGGTTTTAATCGCGCTTGAAGCTTAATGTTATGTTAACAAATTTCTGTATTTGAATTCCTTTCGAAATGTGTAGCCTTTTTCAGGTGATATACATATCCTCAACGATGTCATGTTTTCGGTTGTTATATCCTTAAACCGTGAGTTATTTGGGATTGCGGATTTATCAAGTTGTGACTTTCTACTCATGAAAGTATCGGCCGTAAACTTTTTTGTTTCCATCTTCCATGGAAATTTCAAACCAACATATGAGAATAAAGTGACTTTATTTACAGCAAAAGTTGAATAAATGGATGCATGACAAAAAATTATGTTTTGTGGTGCACATGACTTCTCTATCCTTATTTGTCATTAATTAGTGGGTCAAGTTCTGTCTTCGGCAGTAACTTGGTGGCTAAGTAGTTTATGTCTGATGGTTGATATAACATTCTCCTAACAACATTTTTGTCTAGAAAATTGTATGTGGCGGGTTTTCTTATAAGGTTGTTTTGCATGATATACTATGATATACATGTTACAGGCAGTGAACGGAACGGGTCAAAGCTGACGTTAGATGGGGTAGATGTTATGGCTCAGAGATTGGCAGGCGAGGTTGGTTAACCTGGACCTTTGTTCAAGAACGTACAAAATAATTTAGTAGCTATGTTGGTTTCGTTGGGTTAAGCAAGCTCATCAATTTCAGGTTCAGGAAATTATTGAAAACAAGCCAGAGCTTCGTAAAATTTCCTTTGTTGCACATTCAGTTGGTGGTTTAGTCGCAAGATATGCAATTGGTATTCTGTATCAACCACCCAAGGGTGATAATCAGAACTCAAGAGGGACAATCGGAGGTCTTCAAGCAATGAATTTTGTCACCGTAGCTACTCCTCATCTTGGTTCACGTGGTAACAAACAGGTAATTCTTATTATTTATTAGTGTTCTAATTATAATTACACTTATGCCATATTTTAGTTGTTGGATGACTGGATCTGATCTTAACTCTTTATTTTGCTCATGCGGTGTTATTGTGGTTTATTGCTAGCATGAGTAGGGTTTTATATTTACCATGGCTTATAGTAATCAAATTGCTGGTTATTGAATATTGAGTTTGGTTGAGGCTGGTTTCCGTTTCTGTTGTTGATAACATGTGAAGTTGATTACCTGGCTATAGTTAGGTCCTGAATAATATGTTCGAGTTACTTATCGTTGTTTCGGGGTAAATATTTGAGCAATAACAACAATTCTGGGGAGCTAAAGCGTTTTAGAATGAATGTACAATGAATTTGAGTCCTATTATAGCCTAATAGGTTTGTGAGACCTCTGAAATGATGGGTTGGGAGTGTAAGAGAGGTAAGGGAAGGGCAACGGGAATGGAACAAGAGATTTTCCTCTAAATTTTTCCTATGTGGATGGGATTTTGATTAGGCTTCGATGAGTAAAAAATGAATTCCTCTATTCCCTTCCCCTACATTTTCCTCCTACCTTATTTGCTAACTGAACAAGGGTCAAGGGATTTTGTATTCTTTCACCACTCCCTTCCCCCTCCTTTCTTTCCCCCTTTCCTTACAAAGCCTCCCCTTTCCAGACAGGCATTTAGTGTTATCAGACTCTAACTCATCGTTTTGTGCATTCAACGATGGGGTTATTTCTAGAACGGATAGCCTTTTGCATTATTAGATGCCATTATTAATGCTGGAGATTTTCTTGAGTTGAGGTTGATTTCTCTTTTGTCTATAATAATAGGTGTGAATCTGATTTATTTGGTAGTTTTGGTTCTCGTTTTTTGTCAAATGTGACAATGGAGTTTCCTTTTTTCTTGAGTCACTCTTGAAGTTACATAATATTGATAATGAAGTGCTGAAGCATTACTTAATGAATGCATAGTGGGAGTGACTACTGCGTATAGGTTTGTGAGGAAGTTGAAGGATATAATCAAAGACGAACACTAAGGTAGTAAGCCTTTTGTCCTAAACAAGCTACAAGGGATTGATTGAAAGGATTTGTGTAGAGTTGTTGATATTAAGATAGTAAGGAAAATTATGGAAATCGTTAGAAATAAAATGGATGAAATCGGTGTTGGAGGCGGTCTTATAGAAAATGAAACCTCTGGAAGAAGTTGGAAGATCACCAATGAAGCAAAAACTTAGCGTTGTATTGTTTAGGGTCTAATGTGAGTGTGTCAAAGGTGTAACTTAATCGTACTGGGAGTGAAGTATTATGCCATTGTTATGTGATTTCCTCTTATGTCTGCCTTTTAGACATCGAAGCAGTTCTATGGTAATATAGTGATAGCTACTAGCTAGTAATTGTCTTGATTTTTCCTTTTCTGGATATGGCTTTTTGAGAAAATCTCATCTCGTCTTTATTGCACTTGTTTCTAAAAGGATCACTTCATCTTAGGTCTGGTTCAGTACATTATGAATTGGATAATAAATTGTGCAAACGGGAGTGGGGGTTAGACCTATACTAAAAGCTGTGAAGTTTTCTTGGGCTTTCTTCATAAGTTACAGGCTGATAAGATTTTTTGTCTTTATGGATTGTTGCTTAAGATGTGTACTATGTATATATGTTCTTAGTAATGTTCTCCTTGTCTGTAGAAGTGTATATTTTCTTTTTAGTCAATGATTCTTTTCTTTTTCTGCTGATATACATGACACGCTTTTAATCACGGAGTTTAGATGGTAATTCTTTACTGGTGCTTGAGAAATAAAGTTATATGGAGTAGTTTGATATGTTTAGGCCTTTTACTAGGTTTTCTAAGGGATATAATTTTCAGTATGAAAATTCCCTTTCGTTGAAGGGTATTGACGGCTAGGGTCCAGGACTCATAGTGGTTGTAGATCTGCCTGAATGGATATAAGCTTGTAAGAATCTTTTTGCGAATTTACAGCTGGCAGTTGGGCACGCGCCGTCGTGCACCACAATTTGCCAGTTGGCTTCAACTCGGACCTATTTTAATGCAGGGTCTGACGGATTGTTGTTATTGTTTTAGGTACCATTCCTGTTCGGTTTCACTGCAGTTGAAAAAGTTGCTAGCCTTGTGATTCATTGGATATTTAGAAGAACAGGCCGACATCTTTTCTTGACTGATATTGATGAAGGGAAGCCCCCATTGCTAAAAAGGATGGTTGACGACGATAGTGAATATTGCTTCCTGTATGTTTAAAAGCTCAAACTTTTACTATTTCTCTGCTAACTTTGCACTTTTGGACTAGTCTGATGAAATGCATTTGGCACTCTGTTCTTTTGATGCAGGTCAGCCCTACGGGTATTCAAGCGTAGAGTGGCATATTCAAATGTTGGATATGATCGTATCTTTTTGTTTTGTTTTTGCTCTGATATTATATCTACAAGACTACAATGTTTTTGCTTTCTATGATTGTTTTTGGTATGTTTCTGTTTTCTTTGACTGAATGTTTTAAAGATATTGTCGGCTGGAGGACGTCCTGCATCAGACGTATGAGTGAATTGCCTAAGGTATTGTCTTTTCTTGATTCTTGAGTCTTCTTTCTATTTTTTTCTTTGGCGTTGCTGACATAATCATCTGTGTTGGTAGTGGGAAGATGCTCTAAATGAGAAATACCCACATATAGTCTATGAGGAGCACAGCAACGCACGTGAACCAGATGAAACTGCGTTGAAGGCAGATGAAAATTCTGACAAAATAGAAGGTTCATAACTCTTCTTTTTTGTTCGTTAGTGCTGTTTGTTCTTTGCTAGTCCCCTTCTCACGTTTTGCAATATCACGTTCAACTAAAACATGCACAAAAATGGCATGTGTGGGGGTTTGAAGTACAAGTGACACATAAATGAAGCATGCAAAAAAAATATTCAGACTTGTTAGATCCTGTTGATCAATTGCTCCTACTGATCGGCTGATAGAAGTACCTGTTTGGCTAGTTTACTAGGTCTGGCTAATCATTTGCTATTTTGTTAACTGTGATGAAAGTGATACCTTAAATGGCGGTTGTGTAGGATTCTTCGTAAATGGTAGTTTGAACATTGATTCAACAAAAATATTGCTCGATAATTGAAAGCAATTGCAGCTGTACGGGCTTTAGTTTAGTACTGTTGACATTAAGATGAGCTTTTACTCAATGGCTTATCAAATTATGGTACAAAACATAGTCAGTAAATAACAAGGAATCTTGTTAGTTTCTGGCTTGGTGAGCTGGCTCCCTATACCCTTGTATGATTCTTATTTGCAACTTCCTTACTACTTGACATCCATTTGACTTTCGGGTTCTCTGTTTGCAGAGGAGCTTGTAACAGGCTTATCTCGAGTCTCATGGGAGAGGGTAGATGTGAGCTTTCATACCAGCAGGAGCAGGTTTTCTGCTCATAGCGTGATCCAGGTCTCACTCGTCACTTTTTTTTTCTGTATTTGGTTTCATGTGTGTGTGTGCATGCATGTATTGAAATATTCTAGAACATATAAGTAAGCAGTGAGCTAACTGGGATGGCCAAGTTCCTGAATGCATGCATGCATTTTAGTGAAATGCTCTTTTACTCGGACCATATCGGACCAGAATATCTTCAGATTTACTTCTTTTGGTGCCTTATAAATCATTATCTATAGTTGGTGTCAAATTTAGGATTTTGGATATTTAGGGGAGGATGTTAAAGGCGTAGGGTTCACGGTACTGGGTATTGGTGATTGATCGAGTTTCTCCTTTTGAGATATGAGAACCGTGTGGTTGTTACTCGCCTTGGTGGTTGGAGCTAAAATCTCGCTACATTCCATAAAGTAGCAGTTTGTCTATATGCTTCTCTGAATCAGTTTCTCATTATGGGTCATCCATTCAAGTCAATCTTTTCCAGTCAGGTGTAAGGTTTCCGCACTTGATCCCTCCTTACTTGATTATAAGCGGGATCTTTTGACGCATTGGGGTAATGATGTTTGTAGCGACTAGGTTTTTGTTGTAGTTGCTTTTCAGTCCTCTTTCTTCCATACAATGGAATTCTAATCCTTCATTTTGAACCAACGCAACTGATTGTGGATCCCTGTTGTCAAGTTATATATTTATGTATTCATGTGAGACGATTTTACCCGAGACTGACATGACAATAACCAATATGAGATTCGGAAAACATGCCACTTTATTAGATGATCTCTAGGGTGATTAATTGAACAAAGGTTCGGAAAACACGCCACTTATTGTTCGGGACTTCAGGGGATATATTGCAGTGAATCGGACTAATAATTACAGTAAATATGTGCTGTTAAATACAGGTGAAAGACCATTACATGCATGCAGAAGGAGCCGATGTAATTCAACATATGATTGATCATTTCATCTTGTGAGAGAAGAATGTTTACTCCAACATCATGAAGCTATACATCGCTTCGAGTCCAATTAGTTTTAAACTCAGGTTGGCTCTTGATCTCTGATGTCGCGTTCGTTGTGTTGCCGGTCGGAGAAACAATTATGTAGTCCAGTCTCCAGTTTCAAAGGGGAGCAAGCACTCACCCTCGCCGGCCGGTCAATGTACTTATTTATGACTTGCCTTTTTTTTAATAATTTCGATCATTCATTTTAGCTCAAATGTAAATGAATTTCATACTAATGAATATGAATATGTTACAGTTGGAATTATTGCACATAATAGTCTATATCATACACTCCCCATACTCTATACATGAAAATATATGAGATTAATAAAGCCTCAAAAATTTATTTCTTGGAATTTTAAGAGAACCAAAATTCTTAAATTTCATTTTTGTGGAAACTGTCGTTGCCGTATCTGTGAACATTAGTGAATTAATCTAGCTTATCTAGGGTACATCTTAGTACTCCCTCTATCCCAAAATAATCTTTTCGGTTGATTTGGGAGCGCCCGGAGGCCCTCCTATTTGTCCACTCTAGTACAATTTTTTTCCATTGATATACTATGAAATACCATTTTTTTTCACACATATTTTTGTGAATATTTTTTTCATAATGAAATGTACCGTTATGATTTATGATTTATGTTAGTCAACACTTCTTGAGGTATCTTTAATTCTAATTTTATGTCTTACTTAAATTTCAACTCATGGACTTTATTAAAGATACCTCAAATTCTAATTTGGTGGGTCTTAAATGAATGAATTTTTATTTTTTTTCGTACTTGGTAGGAAATTCAATCATAAAATCCGTCATTCACACTATTTCCTTCACTGACAATACTAGGGGGCTAGCGGGTGGCTAGCTAGTGTCGACACCACCACCCTCAATTCCTCATACACGCACTTATGTAAAATTTACTTCGTATTATCTTAATGTATCTTATATATGTCCAAGAGGCTGGTATACAAACTCAATATCATCTGATAACGCCATTTTAAGCCATGTTCTTTTCTGGCTTAATTTCAGCTCACCTCACCTCTTCGATCTCTATACAAATTAACACTTAGGTCATGTTCTCTTGAACATAAATTCAACTCATATTAGTTCAGTTTAGCTCTATTCAGTTCATTTTAGTTTAACTTCATTCGGTTAAGTTTAACTCATCTTTTCACAAACTTCATCTCCGTTCAGGTTCATCAAGTTCAGTTCAGTTAAACTCTTTTTAGCCAAAAAGAACAGGACCTTAGTTCAATCCAATTCACTTGGCTCAACTTCATTCAATTAAGTTCATTTCATTCACTTTAGCTTATTTCAGCTCAAAAGGACCGAGCCTTATTTTTCTTCGGGCTTTTCCATACGGTAAAAGGACGTGGTCTGATTTGTCTGAAGTTGTCTACCCTTAAATATAGTGCAGTAAAAACAGTTTTGCTTACCCCAAATTACGCACAATACATTTGTACTCGTACTCTCCATTTCTTAACATCGCAATAACATACTCCGTAGTAGAATCAAATATGACAACACCAAACACCTTGACAAACAAAAGGCTACGTGCCACATACTAAAACAACGTCATTTGCATGCACTCATGCATGAAAACCAACCCAACACGTGCCTCTACATCCTCCTACACGTGCCCTCCCTCTCTCCTTTATAAACTCACCTTCAATTCCTCCTAGTCTCCAACTCATAGTCTCATACACAATACATCTTCTTCAATCAACACACAAAACTCAAAACAACAACAATGGCAGATTACATGCAACATGTCGGCGGCGGGCAGCAGGGGCAGCAGCTAACCCACCGCGGTCAGCTCACAACAACCCCATACGGTCAGCATCAAAACCCTAAGGCACATCAAGTAGTCAAAGCAGCAACAGCAGCAACAGCAGGTGGATCTCTCTTAGTCCTCTCAGGACTAACCCTAACCGGAACAGTCATCGCCCTCGCAATTGCCACACCACTTTTGGTAATCTTCAGCCCAGTACTGGTCCCGGCTGCGATCACAGTCTTCCTCCTGACAGCAGGGTTTTTATCCTCTGGAGCTTTTGGTATTGCCGCCTTGTCGGTTTTGGCTTGGATTTATAGGTTTATGACCGGGCAGCACCCGGTGGGGGCGGATCAGCTTGAGATGGCTAGGATGAAGTTGGCTGGGAAAGCAAGGGATGTTAAGGACACGGCTCAACATTATGGTCAGCAGGCTATGGAAGGTGTTACTAGTGGTGCCGATGTCGGTACCCGTCATGCTACTGGTGGTGGACGTGATACTACTACTACACGTGTTCATCAGACTACTACTACTAGTACTTAGAATAATAACTGGACTGTTTGTGTATGTGTTTGTATTATGGTGAAGAATGCATGTAGTTTTATATTTTGTTTGTGTAATGTAATAACTTTGGTGTTTGAACTGATCAAAGAGGGGGAAATGCATGTAGTTTTTGAGTTTTTATGTTTGTTAATGGTACTTTTAATTTCATGTTTTTCTTTGGTTTTAGAACATACTCGTTCCGTCTTAATTATTTGTTTACCTTAGGAGTATTCTAAGTATTCACAGTTATGGATTTTTCAACAAAAGGTAAACAAATGATTAAGGATTTTTTAACAAAAGTAAATCTAACAAAAGGTAAACAAGTGACTTGGGGATTTTTCAACAAAAGGTAAACAAATGATCGGAAGTTATTTGGCACGGATCAGGAAAGCATGCATATATTCCAAGTTCTTTTGAACCTTGACTACCTCTGCCACAATAAAATAATAAATTGGTGGTATAGTCTATGAACTGATACGTAACTTAGCTCGGCGGTAGGATTTGCATAGTCTTAATTACTTACCAATGAATACAATTCATAATTTTGGCTAGACTTTCTCTTATGTGGTATCACACGTCCTTGTTGATCCTAATACTACTGACGACGCTTACTATATGCTCTCGAATGGATTTCGGATTTAGCGGGCGTAGTCATTCATCATGGCCTTTGCTCATGGACATATTAGAGGACGTACTTTCACTTAGATGATGTAAATCTAAAATCAATCTTACGGAGTACTTGATAACTTGCATTATTGCTTGTCGATTGCTGAATCACTTGAGTGAATTGATTTTAGGACACAATGTTATTGTTTGTGCATTCATACGTAGCATCGTTATTCGTTAAATTCAATCGTACACTTCCAGTACGATTTCTAGTCGAGGCGGCTAATGAAGTGTGAGCTAGGTTGGGTACGTGCTTAATTAAACAAACATACTTTTTCATATACGAATTTTTCACTTTTACATACTACTTTTACAACATTACCCTTGTCATTTTTTCATTCCTTCACCCTATTTATGGGGTGCCCATAAATACGCGGGTTGAATTGCCTAGGACACTGGATTTGTTGAGTTTGACGAAAATACCCCTGCATTGCTTTTCACAGATAAAGAGTCTGACACTTCTACTTTACCAAATTCCAAAAGCTTCATTTCCGCAAGGAAAAAATGTTCCAAAACTTCTACATCCAGTTAGCCAAATTTCTTCCTCTTCCTTACATACATTAAGAAAAATGATCTCTATTTATAGAGAAAAATCAATTCAACGAGGTATGACTTTCTACTCCTATTTATTTTCAAATAAATTCAACTTGGCACGCGGTGGTTTAGTCGTCGAACCTGGTTGTTCGAATTGAAGAAGAGTGGTGGTCGAACATGGCTGCTTCGATGACGGTCTGGGCACGATTGTCGATTTGATTGATTTTA
>JAYMSF010001213.1:0-12555 GCA_036897335.1 Silene vulgaris | reverse complement strand
ACTCTAAATTGAGTGTTTACCTTGATATGTAGCTCTAAATTAAGGGACGGAATTGGGGGGGAACGCGCAATGCGCGTTCCAACGACTAGTTCCTGGAAAAGTGAGGATATGATTCAAGGCATCGTGGCGACTACGGAAGACTAAAAAATGTACCCCTTTCGTCAAACGCTTTGAACATTCAGAGCCGCCAGAGTGCCTAATAATAATAACAAGATTAATGGAAACTTAGCTTGTTACTCCGTACAAAGTAACTTAGTTTGCAAATCACACTGCGCTAATGGAACCTTCAAACAAACACAACTTTCGATCCAACCAACCATTAACATCATGCACCACCACTACTTAACATCTCTTTACATTCCCATTTCCTAATACAAACAAAACAAAAATGTCAACTACAATTCCATGGCTTTCATTTCTTTTAATCCTATTCTTTAGCTACTTCTTTCAAGCACAATCGTCATTGTCATCGTCATCGTCATCGTCATTCTCCCATGTGAACGTATGGCCAAAACCGAGAAAATTCGTATGGTCCCCACCAACTTCCGCCTTACTCAGCCGGGAATTCACCATCCACAGTAACAACCACTGTCACCTGGCAGCTGCCATCGCTCGTTATCAGCATCAGATCCGAACTGACCGCCATGTTCCGCTATTAAACCCACCAGAGACGGCGTTGACGCCGTCAACATTATCACGGCTCGAGGTCAGAGTGGCGGACTTGACAGCAGCTCTGCAGCACGGTGTGGACGAGTCATACAACCTGACAGTCCCCACGACAGGGTCCGCCATACTGGAGGCCAGGACGCCGTGGGGGGCTATGAGGGGGTTGGAGACGTTTTCGCAGCTTGTCTGGTGTGAGTCACTGCACGCAGCGTGTCGCGTGGCGGTAGGGGTGGAGATATGGGATGAGCCGTTGTTTGGGCATAGGGGTTTGTTGTTAGATACTTCAAGGAATTATTATGGTGTTGAGGATATACTTAGGACTATTAAGGCTATGAGTGCTAATAAGCTTAATGTCTTTCATTGGCATATTACTGATTCTCATTCTTTTCCCTTGTTGTTGCCTTCTGACCCGGAGTTAGCGCTTCGGGGATCTTATGGCCCGTTTATGCAGTATACTCCCGCGGATGTTGCTCGTGTTGTGCAGTTCGGGTTTGATCATGGTGTCAGGGTTATTCCTGAGATTGATGCTCCTGGTAATTCTTACGTGCTTGGTGCTGTTTCCTGGTTTTTATGCAAATTACTATTCTACATTTGTACTTGTCGAGAAATTCATCATAACACGAGACTCCGATCTGCAAACGTAAATATAACAGTATCCTCTTCCGATTGAATATAACAGGAATGTTAAATGTTTGCAGCGCATACAGGATCTTGGGCAGGAGCACATCCAGACATAGTGACGTGTGCTGACAAGTTTTGGTGGCCAGCGGGATCAGACTGGAAAGACAGGTTTGCTTCTGAACCAGGAAGCGGCCAGCTCAATCCACTCAACCCAAAGACGTACCAAGTCTTTCGTAACGTACTTAAGGATGTCCTCGCCCTCTTTCCCGACCCTTTCTATCACAGTGGTGGAGACGAGGTTGTTCCTAGGTGCTGGACTTCCGACCCTACCATCCAAGCATTTCTATCTAAGAACAAAACCCTCTCTGACATCCTTGAGAAATTTGTCAATACAACTCTTCCTTACATTATTTCACAGAAGAAGACCGTCATTTACTGGGAAGACGTTCTACTAGATGCTACTATCCGGGTTCAGGACCGATCAATTTTACCCACGAAGCATACAATTTTACAGACATGGAATGGTGGACCCGTCAACACCAAACGGATTGTGTCGATGGGTTACCGTGCTATTGTTTCCTCGTCTGATTACTACTACCTGGACTGTGGCCATGGTGAATTTGTAGGAAATGACAGCCAATATGATCAACCCCCTGGCACAGATCAGGGGAATGGCGGGTCATGGTGCGGCCCATTCAAGACATGGCAGCTCATTTACAACTATGATATCACATATGGGCTGACCGAGAAGGAGAAGAAGCTGGTATTGGGAGGTGAAGTAGCGCTGTGGTCTGAGCAGGCTGATCCAACAGTCCTAGATTCCAGGTTGTGGCCCAGAGCTTCAGCATTCGCCGAAGCTATGTGGTCTGGAAACCGGGATGAGGCAGGCAAGAAAAGGTATGGCGAGGCAACTGATAGGCTAAACCAGTGGCGGTATAGGATGGTAAGTAGGGGGGTTGGAGCTGAGCCCATTCAACCACTTTGGTGTGTCAGGAATCCTGGAATGTGCAACACTCGTCAAGCTTCTACTTAAGAAATTCTCAATAATTAGCGTTCGTCATTATAATATGACAAATAAGATGTTGGTAAACAAATACAGTAGTTATTAACATTGTTTCAGCCAAGGTAACTCCAGATAATCTCTCTTTCAGAACAGTTTGGCATCATTGAAGATCACAGTATACGCACGATCACGGATAAGATGTTTTGCATTCGTTAACGAGTCTAATGTCATGGTTTAAGGTGGTTTGTTGTTTACATCAGCCATATATCGGCCTATTAGCCTTGTGTCACCCAACTATCAATCAAATTAGCCACATATAGGTCAAATTAAGCCGTATTGGCCGAATATCGGCTATTTTTATTAACCTCTATCTGTAGGAAAACATCAAATGCAAAAAGTTGAAATAATTCTCAGAAGAATACTCAGAGCTCCTCCTCCTTTTGGACAGGGATTGCTTTGTTCAATAGATTTTCCTCCCAGAATAATTAATTATGGAAATACTGAAGTGCAGATTATATTGATAATTTATTCAGAACATTTATTCCCAAAAAAGCTGATTACAAATGCTGCTACATAGATTCCTATGTCCTTCTAAATTCTGCAAAATTGATTATCTCATTACACTTCCTAATGACCTTAGATGACATGAGACATGACATTAGCATTTGCTCTCGGACCTCTTCTAGAAACTAGAATGTGTACACTCCACAAACAATGGCTACCAGAAAGATAAAAACGATGTGTATTGAAGCTCAATAACCAGATTATGAACTTATTTTTGCTTTTTGACGGTTTTCCTTGACAATTCTCTGGTACTCTTTCTCGCCCGCAGCAATTAGACCCTTCACTGTATCAAAGGTAGTCAGCCTAATGCTGCAATAACCAAACCATAAATGAGAAAACATCTCCTTCACAAGGTTAAACTAACTGGACACGAATATATGAGTATCTATGAAGTCAAAAAGAGAACTTTAACAAGGGTGGGTTTATATATTCTTGGACATTATCAGGTGAGCGTGACCACTCTTGATGAGACCTTCAATACAAGGCTCTTGGTTCAGATCAATTAGTGTCGGATCATTTTGGGAAGGTTTATGCACTTGAGTCGAAGCGGATCATGTATGTTATGCACTTCTGCTCTGTTCACTTCGGGTAAAGTCAGATCGATTTGGTGGTTATAGATTGGGGCATTGGGCTTTGGCCTTTGAGTTGGTCATTTTGTGTCATCTTAATTACGGTTTTGGTCATTTACGGAGTAGTAGGTAACTTGGGTGTTATTTCAAATTAGTCATTTTGGATCAGTACATATTTCAATATTTGGGTCAAGTGGCTCCCAATACGATTAGCTTAAACAGGATCTTACAGATTATTTGTTTTGGACAATTTCAGGTCTCGTTTTGGTTCAATTGCGCTAGCTCTAGTCTCAGTGTCATGGCTCATGTAAGCAACAAAATCGTCATGTTTTCCAAAAGAAATCAGAAGGCCGCTAAAGAGGAAAAAAGGGAGGTCTGTATAGCAAACCTGCTGTTTGGTAAGTTTTTCAGGGCATTTGGTACAAAACCTCTATATAGTCCAATCAAGCCATCACGTGCCACAATACCTGCAAGTGCCAAGGAAACAAACATTATAACATGAGGCTCTGAGGTGCACCATGACCATGAACATTAATTCCAAAACGACATGGACGCCACATAGCACCACTTCAAACAGGGCATTCAGGAAGACGGCACTCGCTAAAACTGTCCTTGTTTTTTTATCTAGTAAATCATCCCTAAGGTTAGATAGTAAGTTCTTAAGAAGTTTATAGACGAATAGTAATTTGTTTGACCGAAGCTTTCTGAATCTTAACCCAAGTTTCACTCAAGAATTCTCTATAACAACTCCCAGACAGTACATCAAAAAGATCATATGGATTATCTATGTAAGACAAGTTCGTACAAGTCGATTCGTCAACTTTAATTACTGTTAAATTCCACATATACAGACCTAACTATAAATTCAACATAAAATGGGTATGAGCCACACCCACAAGGAAAGAGTCTACTTTGTATGCAGAAACGAGTTCCCAACCTAACCAATTGGTTATAGGAGTAGCAACTTGGTTTAATGGTTTTACAATTATCAATTTGGGACACATGTGACGACAACAAATCCTTAATCCTAAAATTATTTAGGGTCCACTAGCATAAATCAACATACGAGACCTCTTAAGCATGAGCTATTATGCAAAAAACAAAAATACTCGATTCTCAACACCCAACTTTTTTTTACTTCATCACTGTGAATGAGCACATGATGGATTGATACTAAGACTCTTAAACTAACCAAGAATGATGAGGCTACATGAAACAAATAAATCTTAATTTTATTAAAAGGTCATTCAGTTGCCCACAAGAAAACACAAGAATTCAAATCACATGAAACGGCACAAATCACAAGAATTGGAAATTTGTGCGAATTTCCATCATAACGGAATAAGTTGCTTACCTATGGCTATGGCCCTTAGTTAATCAGGAATTCTCATGGAATTCTAATTCTTGTACTCAACTAAATAGTTTAAATCAATTCACATGAAATGGAGAATCAAAAGGAGATAGTACTTTCTTAGGAGATTTTACTATAATGAAACAACAATCAGAATATCAGATAAGGTATCCATGGACCATTAACACTTCAACGAACTGCACGAACATGCATCAAATTTTTAAATAGAATTTCATCCCAATTTTATTGTCACCATTTGACAGTCATTGTCAAAGTTAATTTAACTTCGACCATTATTTTCCCTTAATATAGGTAACGACGTGATGTAAACTTTGTCTATCTCAATTTATCAAACAACTGTTTTTATATCATCTAGAAAAAGTAGTACAATCTTCTAACTGGTGTATACAATGCAAAAAAAATAAAAATAAAAATAAATAGGTCAAAGTTGAAATCATCCGACCACCGTAGTCATAAAGGCACAAGAAAATAACAAATAGGATAGAGGGGGTACAGCCACCGTTGGATGCCAGCAATTGCATACACCAACTTTACAACAATTTCACTTATGTGCGTAAAAAAAAATTTACCTGGAATGGCATCAAGTACTGTGTTGTATGGAGAACCCCTCATTTGCATTTGTCTTCTTACGGTGTCCAAAGGATAGCATGTGAGGGTAGCAAGGGAAGCTGACACTACAGCTGTAATTAAGGATGATTCAGGCCTCTTCTGATACTTTTCAGGTAGAGATTTCTTCACTCTGATAAGACAAAGGAGATCCGTCCCATATTAACTGCATGTAATACATCTATCAATCCTCCGTCAATAGAGGCGAAGTAGTAGCAGTAAAGAGTATGCTCACAAGTCAAAAATGCAAAAGTTCACAGCAATGTAGGGTGCTATGCTAATTAGAGAAGGGGCAAGACCGTTGTAGAAAGAAGCAATCCCTTCCTCTTTTAGCATACCTAGGGCAACCTGAAAACAACTTTATGGATTTAGGTACAAGGAAACTGGAAAGTTATAGCTATTACAAGTCCAACCACCACAGTAGTCTCACCTGAGACATTGTTCTATACCCTGGCTCAACTGCTAATCTTAGCCTCAAAACATCTAGGGGATATGTTATCTGAAACAAAGACGGAATACCGTGAATAATTGACCACACAGCTGACAAAAACAGCCAACTGCCAGCTTCTTCGGGAGATATAGTTTAAGTCGGGGATATATGTCTAAATCAGATTAGTTGCCATATTCCACTTGACTTCACAGATATGCAGATCCATCTATCACAAGACAATGCATCATGGACCTAGTGATTAACGACTTTTTTGTGATGATGATGATGATACTATAAGCTACAACTAAATTGCATAATGCTTTGTAATAATATGTATATGATGAAAAGATAAGGTGAATAACATTCTGAGACGACACCAAGAATTTCACAGAACAACAAAAAACGAAATCAAATACACCATTATGAGAAACTCACGAGAGTAGATGTCATGCCTGCACAGGCACCAGCTGCTAGTCTTCCCAATACCGAGAGTTCTCCATCCTTTCCTCGAAAGAGTTTCTGGCAGTCCCCAAGACAATCGTACATTAAGCTACTGAGAAAGCTATGTGAAGTGTTTGAAGAATAGATGAAAGTTCAAAAATCACCTTGTAAATCTCATAGGAACAGAGCTGAACTGCACTGTAAGGTATAACCCGTATAACCTGTATAGACAAAATTAACTCAACATGTTACAGAATAGGCAACCATGGAATGTGATAGGGAAATATAAAGATAAACATCATGAGGTTCCACAGAGTGAGTAGACAACCTGAGGAAGGTTGCCTTTCCAGTACCCTTTAATACCTTCCTCCTTTCCTATCATAGCTATTCCCTGCAAAGTTAAAGGCAAAATACAGGACAAATATGTAGTTACCCTGTAGAAGCAGCTTTAGGGAAGCCCAAAAATAGGACTTGTTCATTGGATAATCAATTGATAGATCATTAGAATAAAAATTGGAAACACAATAAGACTTCTCATTAAAGAAGCAGAATTTCTACGCAATTGAGATGGCTCAACAAAGAGTGAATCGCATGCGACTGATTGTTCTGTTCCATACCCAGAATGCAATGAAATAGATATGAATATTGGTAATACGAGGAGGGCACTTAGCAGAGCATGCACCCAATAGTCTTCTATGAAAGAAGCAAACATTTTCTCAAAGACATATCCCTCTAGTAAGAAAGCAATGAAGTCTTCCGGCAGACAGTCTCTTCCTTTAGTATACGGAGTAATAGATCTCAAATATGCTTATAAGACACACAAAAAATCGACGTAACTCTAAATTCATGTAAAAACAAGTTCCGAAAAATGCCCTCAAACCATAAAAGGCAAACATCAAAGTTTTCAGAGAGGGATAGCAAGAAAGATCAGATCAAAGACTCCAGGTCATTCCAAAGGCGTAGGACTGTATCACTATAGGGATGGAGTCAGAAATCACTACCAAACTTCAAAGTTATATGCAGGAAACCAATAATAAAACATTACAGAATACATAAATGAGTAAAGACAGAAACGTATATTGAATAACAAACCTCCAAAAAGCCAATGGCTTTCTTTGCACTTTCTTGGCCAACCCGGACCCCATGAGTCTGCAAGCATAGGAACATGTAGCTATGTTAAAACAAAAGTAATAAAAAAAAGGTAGACTAAGATAACTGCATTTCAATTCTAGTGAGTATGAAACTACGGTGAATATGTGAAACAGTCGCTAAAACAAACAAACAGAAAAAAACAGTCTCACACGGCCAAACAATGTGATACAAATTTCAAGGTTAAGCTGATCAGAAGAAATCTGTCGACAGTCCGCAAATCTAATAATGAGATATTATAAGTGGCAGAATGGTATAAGGAAGGACACTGCTATTAAAACTACCAATAAAGGATAACGTAAATAAGTAAAAAAAAGTGACTGAACATGTCAAGGACATTATTGAGTTACAGGATGAATCAAGGACTAAGGACTGTGTCATGCTAGTCCCATCCCAGCATAAACATTCACTTTCTTTGGCTTTTTAGTACTCCGTATGATGGAATGAATAAAAAATGTATCATTAAACTGCCTTTTGTGAGACTTATATTTTAAGGTAGCCAATCAATGACTAATAGTCACTTATTCAGCCTCATTATCATAAGAAAACAGCTACCGTATGGCACTATTCCCCTCCACAATCAAAAATACCTTCAAAATCATGAGGGGCCATATCCCTATCAAATTCCGTTGAAACTCACTTGATGAAATAGTAGCGTAAAGTTAGACACAAATTCTTGAAAGAGGCAGTCAAATAATATTCATTTTGAGACCGCTTAATACCAACCAACTACCCATATTTAAATTTAATCGGAACCATATTAATAGATTACCCTGGGAGCAGTGCTAGTGGGCGATCATAGCTAATAATTGACGCTCAAACTTGCAGTCTAGCAATGAAGTAAGGCAAGATTGCACTTCACTTCCAGCAAAAAAAAAAAAAAAGCGGACTGACACATAAAAATTATCATTGAAATTTAAACCTATGGAGAATCCACCATGTATGCCCGAGTTTTTCGGTATTCTGCGGTTTGTATCACCGTTTTTTTGAAATTTTAGAGTGTATCATGGAACTCCGTATTTAGTCTTTATATTAACTTTCCATCATCCCTCCATTAACTCTCCCTGTCCCCACAACCCTCCTTCAACCTCCATTCTCACCCAATAAGACCATCTCACTCTTTGAGGCATCACAACCCACCTTTAACAAAACCATAAACTACCATTAACTCTACGTCACCCTCCCCATGATGTCATGGTAGATGTCCAGGACTCCGACTGAGCAGTAGTGGTAAACAATGTCATCAAGGGAGCAGGATTTGGTGGAGGACGACAGTGTGTTAAAAAGGGCATGTTTTGTGTCATAGAAGGCACGTGAGGATAGGGTGGTGGCAGATATGGGGTGATGGTAGTAGTTAATTGATTTCCAGGCCGTGTAGCAGTCAATATGACAATATCCAAAAGGGTTATCAACTGAACCAAATTGATTTCCAGTCTCTCAATTTTCAAGGTGTAATAATTTTGACCCATTTATCTCCAATGATTTTCCATGATCATTGTGTAACGAGTTATAAAACGAATCAGAGGAAGTGCATCAGCAAGAATATGCCCAGGAATGCGGACATGAATGGATACAGAAATATACTCCTTTCGTCCCCCTCATTTGTTTACCTTTAATTTTGGCACAAAGACCATGGAAAGGGGAGGGGCATTTATAGTTATTGTTAGTGGATGACAAGTGGACCATAATGGATGTGTATCAGCAAATTACCCATCAAAAACCTTCCTAATTTAGAAAGGTAAACAAGATGAATGAGGCACCCAAAAAAGGAATAGGCAAACAAATGACGGGACGGAGGGAGTATATCCTAAGCAAAAGATTTGAAGTTCTAAGAGCTGACATTTACAGTGACAAATAACACCCAATTCAATTAGTTACCACGCAAAAACTCACTAATTTCAACAAATTACAAAATGCAATTGCAGAAAACAATCCCATAAAAGGAAAAAAAGGAATAACCTGCATAAGAAGCTTAACACGGTCAAGGGGAGCAGTAACGGTTTTAGCAGCAGCACCGGCAATTGCACCGGCGGCGAAAAGAGCGGCATCTTTAGGGACTAATGTAACCAATGACAATGGGTGTTTGAGCAATTGAGCATTAGTTGGCTCAAATTCCCTCTCGTCTTGTTGCGTCTTCGCTGCGGCCGAAACCCAACCGAAAGGAGGAGGCCGCCTGGGTCTCGCCTTCAAGTTGGCGGATTCCATGCCGATGCCGGGGATTGGTATGTAACTCAATGTGGGTTTCTCCGAACTCATTGTTTTAATGGTGGAATTCTGAGAATTTCAGGTTATTTTGTTGTTGTTGTGGGAGAAGATAAGGGTGAAAGGGAGAAGAAGAAGAAGAAGAAGTTGTTGCAGAGTAGAGAGAGAGATGGAGACGGAGAGAAGAGGGGATAAAATACAAGAAGTGAGGGAAATGATGTTATTCCGATTATGACAACTTTTCGACGACTTTTTTAAATCTCGTTTTTCACATTGCTATTCACAAAATGAATACTCCCTCCTATTTCGAATAACTGTCTCATTTATAACTGTCTTATTATTGATTAATGAAGTGTGTAAAATTGTAAAATTACAATAAGAGTAGGTGGGTTGTAAATAATAGGACGGGTTAAGGGTGGATTGGGTTGTAAAAAATGAAAAGTAATAACAAGGGTAGTATAGTCATTAGGTAAGAAAAAAACACCAACAACAAAAATGGACAATGGACAGTTATGCGAGTTGACGAAAATGGACAATGGGACAGTTATCCGGAATAGTAGGGAGTACTAAATAAATGAACGAATTTTTGCTAATCCCTTTATTCTTTTATCCCCTAGATATGTCAAACGTATTTAACGGGCGGGTTACAAATTGGTCATTTCGGGTTCGGGTAAAATACGGGTTGAATTTATTTCGGATTTGTAAAACGTGTTTGCACATGTCGGGTTTCAGGTTGTGTTTGGGTTAAAAACGGATTTAATTAACTCCTTTTTAAACATGTTTATTTTCGTTAGTTTTAATTATAAACATAAAATGATATTTAATTTAATTTTTTTTTAATTATCTAGTTTAAGATATGATATTAGTAAGATTGTAAGTGTAAGCATTTTTTGCTTAATATGTTTAATATTACAACACTACACCAAATATTGGATCGATCAATTGTTATTCCTATTAGCATATTATTTTATGGGAAATTCTCATTTGTATCCCTCTGGTATAGGTTAATCTAACTTGTGCCCCTACTTTTCAGGAAAACTCACTTGTGCCCTTCAATTTACTAGTTATTCTCACTTATACCCCTTAAGTATAGGCTAATCTTACTTATACTTTTACTTTTAAGAAAAGTCCTCACTTTAACATCATAATACTAAGCACCAACAATCAAGACGTTAGATGAATTCTCGCTTGTCATTATGAAGTGGGGAAGAAGTGTTAAGTACCCCCAAGTAAGATGTTAAGTGTTGTGTAAACAATATGCTATCCTAATTGAAATAATTGTTTTCTCTCCAACAAACGCCGTTTTCACCTCCAAATTCATTTTATACGACTCCACTTAGTCTTCAACAGTCATCTTTTACCCTTTTACCCCATTTCATCCTCAACATTCATCATTTACTATACTTAAGGGGTATTTGTGAGAATAACTAAGAAGTTGGAGGTTATAAGTGGGCTTTCTTGAAAAGTAGGGGTATAAGTGTGATTAACCCATATATGAGGTATACAAGTGGGAATTTTCCTTTTTTTATTATTCCAAAAAATTTCAAGTTCAAATTACCCCGTATCTTTTATCATTTTATATTTGTGTTTAATTGTTTTAAATATAAAATTTAAAAAATCTAACCATTTCGGGTCTGTTCACGGGTTTAGCGAGTCTTAACCCTAAATGTGCGGGTTATGAACGAGTCGGGTCGTCTTTGGATTCGGTTGAGAAAGAACGGGATATATTCGGCTGATTACAATCGGTTTTTCGGGTTCGGTCATCTTCTGACAGCTCTATCTATTGTTTGTTTATATAAAGGTGTTGTTTGGCCAAGCTTTAAAAATGTTTTTGTAACCGAAAAAGTAGTAGCTTGGCCAAACACCGTAAATTAGGGAGTTTTAAAACTACTTTTAAAAAGTCAAAAACTGATTATTCACTCTCAAAAGCAGAAGTAGGTATTTTTTTACTTCTACTTCTACTTTTCACATAATGATCCAAAAAAAGCAAAAAAGAGTTGGATGAAAGTAGTTAGGCCAAACATATAAATTTTATAAAAAAAAAAAAAAACGCCTCTACAAGAGTATGGCCAAACAATCAAAAAATTTCCGAAAAATAACTTGTGAATAAACTACTTTTAAAAAGGAAAAACTATTTTACATAAGCAAATCCAAACAGCACCAAAAATCGGTTAAGCATCTATTTTTATTATCCAATAATTTATTTATATGATTAGATTCTCTTAATTGCCTTAATTAATCATTTTTTTCCTCTCCTTTCAAATATTCCGTCCTTTTTCATTTTTTCAACATATACTTCTTCCACTATCATTAGTTATACACTTATGCGTACCGTGTTTTGTTATTTTTAAGTTTACCTCTATTTTTCATGTTTAATACTAGTAGTGTACTCTGCAACCAAAAATTAGACAGCCTCATTCAAACTACTAATTAGTACTATGAAATTAAGCCAAAATTCTAATATCATTTACAAAATTACAACTCATAAAAATGTTCTTACAAATAACAATAATAGATGAGAATGCGATCTGGCTAAGTTGTACTAAATCAAGTAGGGATGAGAGCTGATCAAATCCTTTAGTGTTTAATGACCGATGTTACTGATCCAATGTAGTGTGTTTGGCCTAACTTTCCTTTGGACTTAAAAGCACCTTTTGGCCAAACACATCATATATCTAAAAGTTAAAAATAGTTTCTCAAAAACTCAAATAACATCTTTTTGCACACAAAAACAGAAGCAGCAATTTGGTGTTTCTGATTCTAGAAAACTACTTTTAAAAAATTAAGTTCTAAAAACAAAAACTCATTTTTAACAATCTAGGCCAAACATAATTGTACCGAAAATTGGTGGTTTGTAATAGTTTGTTAATGTTTTTAATGAGAATTTTACCTAATTAAGAGCATGTTTGACCTAGATTGTTAAAAATGAGTT
>JAYMSF010001212.1:0-12568 GCA_036897335.1 Silene vulgaris | reverse complement strand
TGTAGCGTTAAACATAAAAAAGAAGCACAACCCTCTCAAGCGGGTCTATTTATCGAGTTAGTTGGGGGGAGCCCGTTTGATGCGATTAAGAGCAGACACTTGTCAAATTGTATAGTTGGAAGATGCCGAACACTGGCGTCACTAAACATGCCACCGACCCAACACAGTCGCAACATAACCTGATTGGTGTGAACCTTTGGGCATGTATTATCGTCTCTTAAGTCAAAAAACGCAAGGCATTGTTTCTAAGTGGTGGGTAGAATTACTTATAAACATATCATAAGCTTCTTATTTTTCCAATGTGGGACAATTTAATCTCATAACTTCATGAGGTATTACAAAGATACTCCACACTATTTCACAAAGCCTTGTCCAATCTAGTAGTGGATTATACATCCAATGTACTACAAACCAGTTGTATAGTTTCTAAGCATTATTATAAAGTTTTTGAGTTTTGTTTTAAAGATTATGAGTTTTACCATAAAGTTTATAAGTTCAATCACTCAAACATTAAGCTAAAAAAAATTATAATAAAACTCCAAAACATTACATATAAGCTTAGTTAAATTTGAGTTTTGACGGGAAAAAAATTAAACTCTAAGTTATAAACTTTAATAAGCTCAGAAAAAATAGATATATGCCCAAAAACAAATGAAGTTTGATGTAAGAAGCTCAGAAAAAATACATATATGCTCAAAAACAAATAAAATTTGAGGTAATATATCCGATGTATGTTCTTATTTCTCTATCCAATCTTGCGCTTTGACGCATTTTAACATAATTACTAACTCATGTGTGAGACAGACCCGAGAATTCTAGCACGATCAGCTCACATCGGCGAGCCATATTGGCATCACCCCCAATGTCGTTCAGAATTACTCCGGATCGCATTAAAATCTCAACCTACTAACCAAAGACGATAAAATAAGTATGCTCGTAATACAAATTGAAAAAGTCATTTTAAGTCGTGATTAAATTTAAAAGTCATGAACAACATAAAAAAAAAAAAATAGCACCGGAAAAAGCGAGTTCTCTATAACTTATTTTTTTTTGTTGTTGACCAAGAGTATTCTATAACCGTCTCTCAAAAGCTTTTGGAAACTAAAATTGACGCAATTATTAACCCAAGAACTTACGAGAGACGGTTTTTCAATAGGTCGGGTCCCTAAAAGACATCAACTACTATAAAGAAGGCAGCCATAAACTCATAACCCCCCAAAACATTTTCTTCAACGTCCACTCTCTCAACAAGTCTCCATCTTTTCTCCCTGAGTTCAGATTAATTCACGCTTTTCTTCAGGGTCAGAATTCTTCTAGACACCTTTCAGTTCATAGTTTTTCTAACAATTTACCTTAATTTTTTTTTGTTTGGTGCTTAATTTTGATAATTTTTAACTGGGTTTACTTTCTACTCATTAATCGTCGACCCAGTTGATTGATTATCAGTTTTAATGATTGCTCGCCTTGCTTAATTTCTGGGTTTTATTTATCTGATGAACTAAAATTTTGGTTACTAATTGCATGTTAATAAAGTACGAGTAATTTTTATTTATTTACAGTGGTGCAGTAATTGCGGTTCTGATTATTGAGTAATTCATGAATTCCAACTTGTATAAACCTAGTTACAGAGTAGATTTACAATGTGATGATTGTGACCCATGATTTTTGATTTTGGTGTAGTGAAAATCTGAATGTGGGTTTAGTTTTTTTCTCAAATACTTAAGTGTAAAGCGGCCGTATACAAGTATATTGTGAAACGGATTTTCTGATAACTGGGTCATGTTTTATGTAGGTTGTATGTTGTATCCGTTTCACAAAATATTAATGTAAAACCGCGTTACAGAAAGACTAAACAAATTAAGTTAGGAACAAAAATTCTATAATTGTGTTATTTAATCACTTCATTCATCTCTTTTTATCTTTCAATCCTGTTTTTCTGCAAACTTTGGTGGTTAATTGTTGAATATTTGTAGAGGACATATTTAATGTGTTTCTTATTGGGTAAGCAACAAGTACAAGTATGTGACAAAGCCAATAAAAAATTGTACTCCGTAGGAAAGGGAGGAGGGTCACTAAAATTAACATTATCTAGGGTTTTGTGTGAATTGTTAGCTTGATACTCGATGTTTGGACATGGGATTATCCGAATTACCAATTGGTGTGAGATTTGGACACTTAAACTTGAGGCCGGGACACGCGGGCCTGGAAAGTGACAACTCCTGAATGTGGGATTCGTATTCTGGAGTTTGCATGATAATTTGTGTGGCTTATTAAGCTCATACAATGGAGTCATTAGAGAGGGTGGCGTATTCTTTGTTTAGAATTCGTAAATGATTAGACGATTAGTAGCCTTTCCTAGTAACTAAAGATAGTGAAATTTCCTTTATGCATTTATGCTGATAAGTCGTGAGGTTGATGATCGCTTAGTTCCTACTGATTTTCGTACTATCGATAGTCAAAATTTAGACTACATTGTCGTTGTCGTTGACTTGTTGCTATTGCTGTTGCTGTTGCTTTTGCTGTTGTCGTTGTCGTTGTCGTTGTCAAATCTTTTAATCTAGCTACCATTGTCCCTGCAGTGTCTTTGTCAATTTAAAATGGCACCAGAGGACTATTCTGGTTTGGACCAAAACCTTTGGAACCAAATATATGAAGACAACAACTCGGTTATCTCATATCAAGATGGATACCTTTCTAATCCTGGAGGCTCCTATAACCAAGGCCCTTCATTAAGATTCTCTAATTCGGTTGTTCAAATCCCGTACCAAAATGAGCAATATGTACCTCCAAGTATAAACATTAATGTACAAAATAACCAAACAAACTCGGAAACAAGTTATGATGAAAGCTCTTTGATTACCGGGCTGGATTCCTCGGTCTATGGTGGCTCATACTCACATGGACTTGGGGTTAATCGCGTGGAGTCACTTGGGTCAGTTTCAGGGTCTCAGAGTATAGAGCAGTTATCTCCTCAAGGGCCTCACCAGTTCTCATTACCTGCTCATCAGGCTTCCATTTCTTCGGCAATGATGTTGAAGAATCTGAGATTAGATCCTATACAGGAGGCTCAGGTGGCACTCTGGCATGCCAAGCAGTTGAAATGTTATGGTGATCTCGTCTTAGCTTCTAGAATGTTACAGGAGAAACAAATACCTCATCAACTGGAACTCGTTCCCAACTCTAGGCCACGAGGAGCTTCTAACGTTGGGATAATTGGTGGACTTGCTATTCGAAAGATAAATGCTTATGTGCATTATCGAAGACAGAGGCCATCTGTGAGTAGTTTAAATTGATATGCGAACATTCAAATAGATATGAAAGATGCTAATATTGCTTCTCTTGTCTTTCTGAAGTGTTTTTTCTTCCGTAAAGGAACCATAAATAATGAGTATCACTGCTCAATGACTTTTCAAACAACTTTGCTGATTTCTGCTCCTCGTCTTTCGATTGCAGGATAATAACATATTATACTGGAGGGAATTTGTCATGAACTTCTACTCTCCATATGTTAAGAAAAAAACTTGTTTTTCAAAGTATGCTCTTGGTGGCAGCAGCCATTCTCATGGCATTTTCTCGCAGGTGGTAAGTATCATACTCTGATTACCCTTTATCCGAAAATAACATTTGTCTATAAGACAAACCATGTACTACTTTCTTTGTGTCGTTAACTAGCTCTTCTGTTGAGTGCTCCTCTACTGTGGGTCAATATGAAAAACTACGTTCTTTAGATTAGCACATCTCAGAGATACTCGGTATTTATTTAACTTGGATTTACTCTAGTTTATGCCTATTATCGTGTGAGCAATGCTGCCCCCCTTTACCTTTAATTTTGATGGAGAAAAAGTGGGGGTGAATATGGTCTTTGTCCATTTTTTAGTTTCATAAAAAACTTATATGAGACGGTCTCAGAAGGAGATATGAGACAATCTCATATGAGGCTGACTTCAGTCGTGTGTCTTACCTTATTTCTGCCAATAAAAGGTCATGGTATTTGTCCTTTCAGGATGCTTGGAAGTGTGAAATTTGTGAATCTACGTCAGGGAAAGGATTCGGTAAGCTTTTCTAAATACAGACTTATTCACTATTTGCCTGTAAATATAAATAGGAGTTCAGGACTTCAGGAGGAATAAACTTGTTTTTTTCCTGTTTTAATCCTCTCACATCATGATTAATACGAGCTGATTTTATGTGTAACCTTTTCCGATAACAGTGGAAACATATGATGCTCTCCCAAGGTTGAACCAGCTGTACTTCAATAGTGATGATGTAGTCGATGAACTTTTGTATCTCGAAGTTTCAAAAGAAAAGCTGCTTCCTGATGGATCTCTAATGGTCTGTTTTGGGAAAGCAGTTCAAACAAGTATCTATACAAATTGTCGGGTTGTCCATGAAGGACAACTTCAAGTTATTTTCACTCCTCAGCTTAAGGTTAGTGGTTACTTTTGCATTACTGCTATGTCACACTTGGACTTTTATTTGCAATTAGTCTTTTGAAAGACGGTCTCAGGTTGATATAAGTTGAGAGTTGATATAAGTATAAACTCTACCGACCCATTAATCCACTAACTCAAAAGAATAATTACCTCATTTGAGAATTTGTGAACTATTTCCAAAACCTAGCATGTGTTACGTTTGTTTATCGATTAACCTTCGTTATATGGCAGATTATAGCTTGGGATTTCTGTGTACAACATCATGAGGTATTTCTCCCGCGCAGATTAATTGCTGCTCAGGTACTAAAATTAGTTTTGCTTGTTTCTTCTGAAGTATTGTCTATTCTGGATACTTTTACTGCACGTCTGCACTACACTATTACTTCGTAAATATTATACAGTCACAATAACTACTAATTAGCTTAAACTAAAGTCTAGTTCTTGTGGAGATGAATTTTAAAAATACAATTAAGATTTGTATCTGATTTACTCATGTTACGTGTTCCTAATTCTTTCATAAAATTTTGGTCTACATTCGAGGATTGGAGGATGTAGAAAGAACTCAAGAAGCAACATTTGTATTTCATTTTTCAGGGAGATGTTACCATTGAATTCTTTGTACATTTTGTCAGTCTCACCTTTCTTCTTATTAATTCGTCATAAAGTGCCGTTGTCAACTATCTTTTCTAGCAAGTGATTGAAACGTGATAATCTTGATTTAAGTTCGAAATCCTTTAGTGTCGTAACTGCCCTTTTGAATCCCTTGCTACCCCAAAAAAAAATCAATTCTTCTATGAAGCAGGACTACCCTTCAATACCCATTATTGCCTTGTTACTGTATTTAACTGCTAGGTTATTCGCTTGCAGGCCAATGACTGTACGAAGAGTGCTAAAAGTGTCAAAAGAGCTAAAGCAGCAGGCCGTAGTTTGGTTCAAGAGCATGATTCATCATCAAACGACTATGGGTAACTGAACTTTTCCTAAATTCATTCCCCCCACCCTGCTTTTTCCTTGGACACAGATGTGTGCTTGCTTCCGTTAGTCTCAACTGTGTCACATACAAAATTTGTGAAGAGAAGGATTAAATGTATTAATAGGTAACAATTGGGTAAAACGAATGGTCTTACAGTTAGTACTGTGTGAGACTGTCTCTATTGAAGATTTGTGTGCTTGGAGTTTTATTTGCAAATATTTGTGCTCTCTATGCCAAATGATCTCTATTTCTCGTTCCCGTGAGCAGTTGTATACATATATCTATATATCAATTTATGTCAGTGTTCAATGTTGTCGTTTAGTTCGCTGCTACTTGCTTTGCAAGATTGTAAATCCTATAGTTTTTGAATTTCTTATGCCAATTATAAGAAGATTTCTTTGAATATCGGTAAAATGGTCACTGCTCATGTAGATGTATTTCAATGTAGAGAAATACACACTATTTTTGTTTTTGTATCCTGGCTAGATAAGAAAAAAGACTAACTAGATTGAGTGTGCTTCAAGAACTTTTCAAGTAGTCCTTGATGCAAAATTTTGACCCAATTTCAATATAGATTATAAGGAACGAGTCTCTTGACATTTTAATAGAGGGGTGAGATTGCGTAGTTGCGAACCTCTACTCCTGGTAAAACTGTCTGCTAGTAATTAACCTAACCTGACATGCACCTGAATTGACTCAATCCAACCCGAATTTTAATAGCCCCAAACCTGTATGTACGTACCTGTCTTGAACTAAATGCAAACCTGCCAGATATGGGCTTAGAGTCTGAATTAAACTACCTGTACAAGATCCCAATTACCCCGTTTGCCATGTTTACGTACATCCTACTCCCTGTACATCCAACTCCCCTAACCGTGACTTTGGGCCGAGCTTTTAAGTTATTTAGGGTTATATTGTTGTTGTACGAATGTGAGTATGTGACATGTTCTCATTGATGTTTATATTCAGGCTGGCAGCTGCTGCGCATAAACTAGCAACGACGGTGGATCAATCACAAGTCAGTGACTTGGGACTTTCCAAACATTTTGTCCGCAGCTTGCAGGTCTGCATGAACTTTCTCTAGAACCGATATATTCATACAAGTATATTTGCAACTCAAAATCTTACAATAATTTGATTGCGGCTTTCCAGGTATCTGAGCTTCTCAATAGCATGAAAGACTTGATGACATGTAGCCTAAACAACAATACTAGTCCAATAGGTAACTACATCACATGCTTAGATAATTTATCGACATTTGTTTTTCATTTCTGTTTACAATTAGGCCAAAAAGAGACCACATTTTTCGGCTGGAATGTTTTGAAATAAAGCGAAACAATTCAGTAAACTATCGATTCCTCATATAAAGTAAAATAGTAGAGTGTTGATGCATTTCACAACGCAGTTTTTATTAACGGGTCATTTCAAACAATTTCTCTATGTCAAAGTTGAGGACTAAGGTTATGCATAGAAACTCCTTTACCCCAGTCCCGAACACAAAGAAGACTCATTGAGGTACGGGTTACTGGAAACAATTTCTCCGTGTTTTTCACACCAGTGAGGCTACTCAGAGATGCTGGGGCGATGTTGGTTAATCTGTATTTTCCCAGTACATATCATCATTTTGGTTGTCCTAGGGCCCTGTCTACATATGTCAAGTTGTCGCAATTTTTACTGAAAGCATTTTCATTGCTCCAGTGACTTGAATATAAGAAATCTTTGCTTCTACTTTGTAGAGACACTGGAACAATATGGTCGGGGATCTGCTAATCTAAAACTCGAAACAAGACATGCGGAATTGAGATCACCAATGCAACCAACTTCAAGCCGTCTTCCTGAACGTAGATGTTACCCCGCACACAATGCTCGTCTTACAACTGATTATATTAGCAAGGAGACGGGATTGTACAATTCTCCAAGCCTGATTCCAACCTTGTATCAGAGTCCTATTTCGCCAGCACAGAAATCTTCGGTCCCTGAGCAATTCATGATAAATGATCTACTGGCCCATATCCAAAGAGACGGAGCCAAAAAACCCCGAAGTGAGAATATGAGTCAAAGAACGCAAAAGAAGAGGAGGGTTGGCAGTGATCAGGTGAGCAATGGGCTGACAACAGGTCGCGTGCAATGGACCAGGCAACTCATGAAGGGCTCTAGTGGTAACGGTGGTAACAAGAAACGCTTAAACTCATCATGTAGCAGCAACTCTGCTAGAATGTTCCCTGACTGCAACTTTTTCAAGAGAGACCCAAACTGTGATGAGGACTACACTTCACCAGCTCAAACCCAAGGCGATCATCCTTGGTGAATCGACCCCTAGTATATGGCCTATATATACATGGTTGTATAGTGAAACTTAACAGTTGGTGTATAGAGTATATGTTAAGAGCCTTACAGGAAAAACACCAGCATTAGACTCCCTTTGCGGGTAGTTACTTTTTGGAACTGATGCCATTTTAATCTAGATTATACTACGAATCTTGTATGGGACGGTTTTCCATGTGAGATCAACTAAATCCTAATTATAGAGCTTGGACCTTTGGCTAAATTTCAATGGCTCAATATATATATATGTTTCTTTTCGAAAGTTGTAATCGCCTATTTACTGTGTTGAGGGATGTTGCTTACGCTTTTCAAATAGGGGCTCATGCCCGTGTTCCGACATGACACTGAATGATATTTGTATAGTCCTTTTCTGACCCTTACAGTCCTACATTTCCACGGCAGAGGATCTTGCGTGACGAAAATAAGAGATGATTGGGTATTGAAGCAAATCATATGATTTGCGACTTTTAATCGTATGTCTCAAGTTTCTTCATTCCATATTAAGAACACCGAAGATTTCATACTTTTTTTTTTTTTGGCAACAGAAGATTTCATACTTGTTTTGAAGACTAGCCCCATATTTGTATCTTCAATCCCTCGACCCCATTTCCCCTTTCCATTGCTTATTAAAGGCAGAGATTTTATTTGAGTAAACCGGAGTCCAAATTCGATGTGACGGTTCAGAATTGGAGAGTACAGATTTGATTTGTTCCATCAGCGGTTCCTTCTGATCCTAGAAAACGTCCGAAAAAACCTGCAACGGAACAACCAAGCCTCTTGAAAACGTGTGCGAGGGTCAGACCATTACACAAGTAGCAACTCCAGACTTTTCTCAGAAACGTAACAGCTGGCTCGCTTCTTTGGCTCACTTCATTCTTTCGTTCGCTTCACTCGCTCCATAGAGGTAAGTGTCGGTCGGTCCTAAAAACGGCGGGCTTGGTAAAAAATAATATCTCATCCATTAATAAGGCAATGGAGAGGAAGATACGGACACTTTAGAGTTTAGACCCTTCCAAATTAAGACCCGGTCACAAGTAATATAGGTGTTGAGCAATTGCATACTTCAAGTACCAATCAATAGTCCAAGAAGACGATTCAAAAATGATCAAATTACACAAGAATAAAACGTTCTACATTCAATTTATTTAAATGCCCTTGTCCGAAAATATGTCTTTACTGAAGAGTTCTACAAAAATGTACTGCAATCTGCAAAACCATCAGACACGAAAATCATCAGTTTAGTGCCGCCCTGTTATTACATACTCGTTTGGATAACTAAAACCGAGGCATGGCCAGAGATTTCCCTCATTAAAACTCCAGGAATCACACAACGAATGCGCAGTAACTCGGCCATTTCTCTTTCTTTTTTTCCCCACAAACTCACAGACTACAGAGCCTCAAGGCCAAAAACAATGCCACTCTGCCTTCTGTCGATTCCTCTACCTATACTACCTACCTGTCTATATTAGCTACCTAATATTGAAAGTACTTGAGCCCTTTAAAAACGCTTTAGCCTTTCTTTGAGTGAACGAGGGTATATCACTACAGAGTCCACACACAACCCACCTTTGGTGTGCGTGCAATCGATCTGGGTCATGGAGAACTTGACCCGGCTAGCCACTTCAGAATTCTCAACCACAAAGTCCCCAACGTGATAGTGAAGCCACGTCCCGGGTCCTTCTATGAAACACTGGGAGACGGTGCGCGGGCCTCCTGCGGCCGACAGCTGGAACCGAACTGGCTTGACGTCCCATCCATGGACCTGATCTGTGTCGCAGACTCTACGGCCAAACCTCTTGTGGGTCTTTCCGAGTTGAAGCCTGAAGAATACACTATACGTTCCCTCGGGGAATGGGAACTTCACCTCACCTTCAACTTCAAACCACCAGATTTGGTGTAGATAGGCCACTGTAGGGAACCTGTGTCCACACACCAGAGAAGGGGTAATTTAGTAAATCTCTAAACTTATTACTAATAGTAATGAGCTACAGCAACTACAATGTACGGAGTATTTAACGATCCAGTTTTCTTAAGTCGCTTGAATAAGCAGCCTTTCACAGAACCAAACATCTAGCACGCAAGTTTGTGTTAAATTTGACACACGAAATGGCACACCAGAAGCTAGGTTTGCAGATTAGCTTTTTGGTGTAGGGGAAACGGCAATTAGAAGGGGTATCAGGTTCAAATGAAAATTGGTCGGGCTAGTATCGGGGTCACACCGTCACAGGTCATCGCGGCCTCGCGGGTTAGGTGACTTAGGTCCCCTTCGTGTAAGGTAGTGATGAATCGGTTTGTATTGGTTATTGGTTTTGCCTCAGGTCAAGTCAGTCCTAGTTCACCAATTTTTGTGTTCTATCATGTAGGGTTTTGTGCAATTTGAGTCGGATTTCTCACGTGAGCTTTGGCAGCTCCAGTATTTAGCTGTATCGAATATTAAGCTAAAGGTGCAAAACATAACCTACTCTAAATTCATGGATATATAATCCTACAGAAAACCGATGGAACAAACCTCTAAAGAGGAAGTGGACATCAAGAGCTGCATCCACGTGTTATGCACGTTGCAATATCATCTATACAGCCCAACAACAGATATAAATACACAACAATAATCATCAAGGCGAAGAAAGCATGTAACATCACTAAACAACTTAAATATCAGCCCAAGCTATGCATAAGAATAGATGAACAAGAGTGCGCAAATGCCTTGTACAAAAGCTAAATGAATTAGGGCCCCTAGCCATGTAAATGGAATAGGACTGCATTTCACGGATCAAGGAAGTTGCTAATGGCAAACATTTAACCCTACGTGCCTCATATCTTAAATAATATGGAGTATGAAACACGCCTTTAAAAATGCAGTTAAAAGTATTAGCAATATTTGGGTTCCTCTCATTCCATCAACAAATCTTCAGGATCATGTCGGAAAGGGTGACAGCGTTAGAACAAAATTGAAAATTTATCACTCTCAACCTGACCATCACAATAAACACAACCAAGAGAAAACTCTAGTCAAGGTAATGTATGACTTAGTCTAATAGCAGTCCAAACTTCAGCATCTACTCTCGAAAACTAGAATCTTCTCATATGAAATCCAAGCACTAGGCAACAGGAACTCAGTCAAGTAGCAAAAATAATGGTTAAATCATTGACAAACTACTAACAATCACGGTGAAAATAAGTTACCAGCAAAGACAACCAAGATGTACCAACACTACACTCCCTACTCGTAACAACTACTCCATCCGTTCCAATCGTTTGTTTACGTATTTTATTCTCTGGGAGGGGTATTCTAATCGAAGGTAAACAAATGATGGAAATGGGATCAATCCAAGGTAAGAATTAAACATCTCACCTAGATTCCTCAGTGGCTAAATGACTCCAATATCTCCGATCATCAATCCCATTTATTGACAAACCCTTGGCAGATATCGCCATACACATCCCTCCTGTACTCGCATCCATCCATACTTTCTGCAAATTCATTCATACAAAAAATGCAACCAATCAAATACTCCAAATTACAAAAATATTGCAAAATAATTGACAAAAATAGCAAAAGAACCAACCTTTGTGCCATTATCAAGAGAATTAAATTGACTCAAGCTAGCATAGATATCTTTCTTGCACAAAAAAACCGGAATCTCGCCGTCATCATTTTCTTCATCATCATCATTAGAATTCTCACCATTGTCATCATTAACAAAGATCTTCTTAACAATTTGGTGATAATTAGAGGGCAATTTAGACTCCCAAACAAAATCAGCAGAAGAAGCACCATGAAAAGCTTTATTTAATTTAGCCACTTTACAAATTTCTTGAGGTTCTAAATTCCTCAAAACCAAAGCTACACAACCTTCAGGCAAATCACCTAACCCTAATTTCTTCTCCATTTGTTGAGGTTTTACTTCCTTCCCAAATGTTAAACCCATCAACAAAATCAAAATTCAACTTTCTGGGTCGATTTTTCTCGCAGATTTACCTTCTGGGTACCAATCAATTTCCAATCTTGTTCAACTTTTCACTTATGGTCAAATTCCTACCAAAATTAGGGTTTTTGAGAGGAGAAAGGTAACAAAAGAGGGAAGAACACCAAAATTAACAACAAAACCAAAATCTAACTTTCTGGGCCGATTTTTCTCGCAGATTTACCTTCTGGGTACCAATCAATTTCCAATCTTCTTCAACTTTTCACTTCTGGGTCAAATTCCTACCTAAATTAGGGTTTCTAAAAACAGAGATGAAGAAAAGAGGGAAGAACACCAAAATTAACTTAATTTTTTTCTGGGTATGATTAATTTAGTGAAATAAATAAAGGGTAAGAAACAAAATTCGATCTTGATGATTAATTAGATAGTGGGTCTGAAATTTAAGGGGTTTAAAGAGAGAAGAAGACAAGAAAATAGTGGATAGAGGGTGGCACCGCAGAGCTTGCTGTTGACAGACGCGTATGCTGATAAACAGCAGAAAAAGACAGTAATTTCGTTAAAATAATTTGATTGATTAGTTAATCAAATTAGGGATTTATGAATGTTTTGTGATGGATAAGAGGATTAAATTGGGGGAAAATTGAAGGAGAATAAGACGGTAAAAATCGAGTTTTTAATCTGTCATTGATGATGGAATGATAGGGTTTTATCCTTTGTGAGGTTGGATGGTGTGAATGAAGACAATGAATATCGATTTTTTGGACAAACTGTAAATTTATTACTCCCGAGTCCTCCATAATACTCCCTCCTACCCATAACTAATGTCTCATTTGGGTAGGGGCACGGGAATTAAGGAATAGAGTTAAATAATGAAAAGTATTGTTTGAGGGTAAGAAAAAGGTGAGTTAAAT
>JAYMSF010001211.1:0-12568 GCA_036897335.1 Silene vulgaris | reverse complement strand
CGCGGAAAACCCGGTGTGGGAAACAACCGCGGGGGGAGTCGGTATCCCGCCAATATTCCACTATAATATGATAATTGGAATACAGGTACAATATTTGATAAGTCCGGATCTGATGACGAATGACAAATCCGGTACGACGGCGGGACTGACGGCATATGAATCGGACGTCAACGGTCGTTTGTGGGTCCGTACTGTTCGTACGTAGGTTGTATGGCAATATAGCATATTGGTTGGATAATTATGGGTAGCATGGTAATGATTAGGTCATCATTACCTAGTCATTATGAAGGATCTTTTATGATGTGCAGGGGATGTACGTAGTATTGGAGATTTAGGTGTTGTGTGCCGTCAGTTTGGTTGTCGATGGTTCAATAATTGGATTCCTTCTTCTTCTTGTCTTCCTTGTATTTATAGAGAATAAACCCTGGTGGGTTTATTAGGGTTTCCACTTGGTTGCCTTATTGCACAAGATAGGGTTTAGTCTTCATGGGTCGCACCCGTCTTCGGCCTTCTATCCGTATCCTTTTCCCTTCGGTCTAATAGCCCGACTCCCCCATGTATGACATGGGTCCATTCTTTTATTAATTACCCACTTGTCTCGTGCCACGTAGCCCCAGGCCAAATAGCGGATTTTGGCCCAAACACACCGTTTTCAGAATTCAGAGCCTTACGGATCGGTATCAAGCCCACGACGCGCATTTCCTCCCCCCGGACGAGGTAATTTCGTGGGCAAGAGCCACCGCGATGCAGGTGGCGTGATTCACAAGTTTTCAAGTGTAACAACTTGGAATATTGGATAGATCGGTTTTCCTAAAACATCGTTGAAGTTGTTGCACTCGATTTATTGATTATGCTGATATGAGATTCTATTATTCAAAACATAAAGAAGCATATTATTTTGACTAACGAAATTCTTACTTCAGACGGGCTATTTCCCGTCTGAAATAAAACGAACTAAATGTAATTATCTTACGGTAAAATGTTACTATTTTCTAATAAAATGTTACCATCATTTTCAGGATAAAATTAACTTTAGTTATAATATTTTGTCATTAAATAGTTACATTCTATTAAAAAAATGGAGACATAAGGGGTCGTTTGGTTCGCTGCTTAGAAATGGAATGGATTGAAACGAGAAACCATAGAAGTATAGGGTTCTAATTTCATACCTTTCAAAACTTGTTTGGTTCATTGGAAAAATAAAATAAAGGAATGAAGTTAAAATCCATGAGGGAGGAGATGGGTATGAGATTCCACATTTCCAAGAGGTTGGGCTGGAATTAGAATACACCAACCAAATACTAAATTGACTAGAATCCATTTCATTCCATTCTCAACCTTCCAACCAAACACCCTCTTAGTCCGTCTTATTTCACATCGTCTAAACAACAAGACTTTATTGTTTGACTAAAATGTTAGGCAAGGCAAGGAAATTAAAGTGGCAACTTCCGTTACAAAAACACACATGCATCAAGCATCATCTTCATCCTTGACATTTCCATGCCACATTTCCACGAGATCCGTCCTCCTACCCCAACCATCTACTAATCTACTAATTAATCAAAAATCCAATAATTAAATTAAATTAAATCAAATTTCTTCTCCTTCAATCACGTCTCCCACACTCGCTTACTTGCAGGCCACCCCCACCGCGCACATTAGCAGCAACCCCCCCTTTTCTTTTCAAATAATATTCCGCCTCCTTTTTTTATTTCCTTTTTTTTTTCCGCTAAATATATTAATTTTGACTTTTCGTAAAATCTCCTTTCTCTCTCCTCTCCGTCGCCGGCGACTGACTTCTCGCCGGAATCTTACTCTCCGGCGAACTTGTATCATCTCCGTAAGCTCCGATCTCCAATTATTTTGTTCGATTTGATGTGATTACAACTTAATATAATCAGTAATAATTAATTAACTAGTGTAACGTAATTAGTTGGTAGCGATTCCCCTGGCGGAAATTAATGTCCGCCGGGGTTTAGGTTTGATCTGGCGTGATCATATGATCGATTTTTTAGGGTTAGGGTTTGGAAAATGATGAATTTGATTTGGGGAAATTGACGACAGTTAGGGTTTAGTCGATATGGTTCGATTATTAGGGATAACTATAGGAGAGGCGGATGAGTTTCCTAGGGAGATTACTAGGACTAACCCTATTACTAGTAGTGAAAGTGTAGGTGAGAATGGTTGGCTCATTCGCTTTTTTGATTCAGCTTTCTTTTGTGAATGGATTGCTGTTAGTTACTTGTACAAGCATGATCATCCCGGTGTTCGGGATTACTTGTGTAATCGAATGTATACGCTTCCCTTGACCGGTATTGAGGGTTATTTGTTTCAAATTTGTTATATGATGGTGCATAAGCCTAGTCCCTCCTTGGATAAGTTTGTCATTGATGTTTGTAGTAAGTCCCTTAAGATTGCGTTGAAGGTGCATTGGTTTTTGATGGCCGAGATTGAGGATTCCGATGATAATGAAGGGATTAGTAGGATACAAGACAAGTGTCAGATTGCCGCTACTTTAATAGGAGAGTGGCCACCTTTGATTAAGCCTCCTCAGAGTGAGGGGGTTGGTTCTGGGGGTAAGAATCGAATGCTTACCAAGTTGCTTTCGTCTAAGCAACAATTCTTGTCTTTGGGGTCATCCCCACCAACGCAAAGGTCCTTCTCTTTTTCACCTTTGTCGGGGTCCAATGTGGGGGATGCTAGTGGGAAGATGTCGCCTGATGAGAATAATAAGCTTTTTAAGAAGTTTATGCCTGGTCAAAAGGTTAAGGATGCTTTAATGTTTCGGAAGTCCGCTGAGAAGGATGATGATGACTCCGAGAAGGACGGGTTTTTCAGGAGGTTACTGAAAGATGGCAAGGATGATGACGATGAGTTGACCGCCAGTTCAGAGGGGTTCTTCAAGCGCCTGTTTCGCGATAGTAAGAGTGATTCGGAAGAGAGGTCGATTTCTCGATCCATAGACGATGATGAGAAAGAAAACTTCTTCAGAAAAATTATCAAGGAGGTATTTGATGACAAGAAAGATGGCAGCGAGAGAAATGATGAAGAAGAAAAGGATGTGAGTAGGAAATCAGTGGATGATGAAGAGAAGGACGGCTTTTTTAAGAAACTTTTTAAGGACAAGTTTGAGGACAGAAAGGATGGAAATGAGAGACATGAGGATGAAGAGAAAACTATCTCCAGATTAGGTAAGGATGATGATAAAGAAGGGTTTTTCCGGAAGTTTTTTAAGGAGAAGTTTGAGGATAAGAAGGATGGGATTGAGAGGAACGATGATGAAGATGATGAGAAAGAGGGGTTTTTCCGCAAATTTTTTAAGGAGAAATTTGATGACAGAAAGCATGTTCATGATGGCCTAAACGATGAAGACAAGGTTTTTGCCAATGGCGATGAAGATGATTCTTCAGAGTTTCCGCTATTCCGAAGGTTATTTCGTGTTCATCCAGAAGAAGTGAAGATCACGTCTCCAGATGCAAATGGTTTGGAAAGCAGTCCAGGGACAGAGAACTTCTTTCGCAAGCTTTTCCGTGATCGTGATAGATCTTTGGAAGATTCAGAGCTTTTTGGCCAGAAGAAACAGAAAGAGGTTAGTTAATGTTTTTGCTTGTTTTCTTCAGGTGAATTATAGAACAATCTGTAGGTTTAATGAACATAAGATCAATATTTCTCTGTTAAGCATTGAACGTGCTTCAATGATTGTGTTGTCTTTTAGTGACTGATTAAGTTAGTGTTTGTTTTGGAAAAATTGTTAATTCTGAGTCATAATCGGGTCTTTCTAGATTTTGGAGAGTGGAAGAAATTATGTATCATTATTCTAAAAAAAAAATATACTTGGTCAGAAGGAGTTAGATCTCAATGTAGAGATAGAAGCACGGTTTAAAATTACAGTTGCGTTTTCGCGGTAATGGTGCCGCCGAATCATCCTCGATTCGGTTGTCACGCTCCACATCGGGATTATCGCGGTGATACTTATTTTACAAGCTTTTGTAGAGATTTTATCATCTATTGGCTATTCATATAAAATTAAGATTAGTTCTATTTAGAATAATTTATTTGACCAATGTTATACAATTTTTAAAAGCTTTCCATTACAAAATTTGGCCCGTACAAGTTATAAGTCGTTCATCTCGGGTTCATCATGGGCTGTATCAGACCGAGTTGACCGATACACATTATAAATTAGTCGTCTCAGCCGATATTTTCCTATTTTTAATTTACCCGATAAAACTCCGGATATCTCATATTGGTCACCACCAATACCGGTACATCTCAGGCGATATGATACTTCTTGGTCGAGATTTTAAACCATGGATAGAAGCAATTTGTTTCCTCAGTATTATGTTCTGACTTTCTTATCAATCTCACGTTGTGAATGTTGCAGAAACCGGGGAATTGGAATGAAAAAATTATTTCCAAGCCTCCACTTCCGAATAGTGCTGCATCGCAGTTTCGTAAAGGAGCTTATCACGAGTCACTGGACTTTGTGCATGCACTTTGTGAAACTTCCTATGGTTTAGTGGATGTTTTTCCAATGGAAGATCGCAAAAGTGCATTGCGAGAGGTGATCCATCATGTTATTCTTTATTCAGATGTACTTTCTGAATTGTTCCTTTTCCTTTGTAATAACCGTTATTGATATGTGATTTTTCTTTTTAGTCCCTTACAGAGATCAATACCCATGTGGCTGAAGCACAAGCTAGTGGAGGTACGCCTATAGGGTTTGATTATTCTTTGAATCTAAATGTTAAAACAAGCTTTTTATTTGTTTTCCGAGATCATGGTGACGTCTTGCATGGTTGCATACTTGCAGTTATTCCAAGCATCAATATCCATTTTCTTGTTCTTTATAAAGGAATTTGTTCCTTGTCTGACCTCACCTGCAATAGTCGGAAGTGTTGTAGACACTGTGGTTAGTTACTTAATTGTGTGGAGAGATGTGTTACGTTGACTGATGTGTCTGTGAATCATTTTATTGTCAGGTGTGTGCTTTCCTATAGGAAAAGGGGTTTATCGTGTGATGAACATACCAGAAGATGAAGCAGTCCTTCTGAATTCGCGAGAGAAAGCACCTTATCTTATTTGTGTGGAGGTCTTGAAATGTGAGACTCCAAGGTATTTGTTCTGCAGCATGTGTGTTAGTTCTTCTTTATTTTTAGTAGGGGAAGTTGGCAAAAGTACAATGTCCGAGTAGTTGGCTATGAATGTTTTCTATGTTTCAGAAGTTAATGAGAATTAATTGGATTTTCTTCCAGTTATATTAAGGATACATCCAATGCCCAAAAATTATCCAAAGCAGGAATTCCTTTGGCAAACGGAGATGCATTATTACCGAAGCCACCTCCTTGGGCCTATCCATTGGGGACTGCCCAAGAGGCTTACCGTATTGATGATGGAATGTCTAGATCAACGTCTCAAGCGATTGACCGAGCCATGGGTCAGTTTAAGGAAGCGAAAGTGAAATTTGTAAATGTCAGCCTCTCAGTGGAGGAACACTGCTGTGATCAGTCATTCCATGGACAAAGTGATGTATTAAGAGTAGGGCATCAATATGATCTGGAATACGTGAGAGTTGTACTTACAGCTGATTCCAGGCTCAGATTAGAAGACATAGAGGATCAAGTGCCACCGCGTAAAAAAGAGCATCGCCGTGTCCCAAGTATGGTAGCTATGGAAGAAGTGAAGGTATGTTATTGCTGATTTTGATTATCTGTGTCAGTACTAGATAGTTAGTTGTTTGTTCCTTACCTGACCCAAGCTGTAATATTTGTCTACTTCAACTGTCTACTTCAACTGTCTAATCGATGCATGAGTGCATGATATGTACATTGATAATTCCAACATCTGGAGTGAGTCCACTTTTAAAATTATTTCAGTATTAGTGGATCAGTCAGAGGACTTGCGATCCTTTTGTCAATTCTAGCTGTAACTTTTATGCTTTATACTGTAATAAATGTGACCATTGTGTTTGTTGAAATTGTTATTGCCATTTAGTTCCGGCAACAAGTCTGCAGTTGATTTATCCCCAAACAGCAAGAAGAATATTTTGGTTTTTTGGGGGTTCTCTTAATGAATGTTAGATTTAATTCAATATTAATGACATAATGCTTATGATGTAATGGATGGGAAAAAATTTCAGCAACTAGATGTCTTATGTTTCGCTGGAATATGGCGTTCATTTATTTGGTAAATAATTTTAAAATTTCAACTGCCTACTGGCGAAGTTGGGAATTATGAGATATTTGGAGTTTGGAGGGGTCAGTTGCTTTTTCCCTTTATGGTTATTTGGCTCAATTCTTCAATCACATCTTAATCGTGTTTTTATACATAATAAGATTACCCATGATAACTTGAGAGTTTAGTCTTCTTGCTCTCTTTTGTATATGGGCTTCACCTCATTGTCTTTTAGTACATGAGTGTCACTGCCTTGGTGTCCTTTATTCGCTGTTCTACATTTCCTTTAAACAAAATACTAGAACGACTTATTAATCCATTACCGCCTCTTACCGCATGTCCACGCCTATATCTCTCATCTCAATTTATTGAACTGCTCACATTAAATTCTACTGTCTACAGTCTACACCCACCATCTTTTCTCAAGTTTTGCATCATTTGTTTCTGCTGATTTTCTCATAATCTCATGCTTGCCTTTTTAGCAACACATTTTTTGAAAGTAAACTTTGCTGTTGTTATTTTCTCATAATCTCATATTTTATTGCTACTTTTTTTTTCTTTCATAGGCTGCTGCAGCTAAAGGAGAAGCACCACCTGGATTGCCTGTTAAGGGGCCTGGTCAAGATTCATCAGATGCGCAACATAAGGTTCTTACTGTTGAACATTCACTTTTCCCCCTAACCGTTATTTAAATGTTTGAAGCAAGGAGAGTAGCTAAGAGCAAAATTGCATATTCGTGGCTGCTTCAGACACTTTTATAGTGGGATCTATATTGGGATATTGTAGAAAGCCTAGAAACTAGTCGGTGTAATTATTCTTTGCTGTCATGCAGGCTGCAAACGGTGGTCCTCCAAAGCCCACAGATGCATTATCTGGTGAACTTTGGGAAGTGAAAAAGGAAAGAATACGAAAAGGTTCAGTTTATGGAAAATTGCCTGGTTGGGATCTGAGCTCTGTAAGTGTTCAATATAAGTCTCTTCATAAATGTTACTGAATGGCGCCCTTATCTCTTCGTCTATATAACCTGTCTTGTTCGTCAAGAAGTGTGATATATTTTATCAAGTGGCAACCGGTGATACATGTCAATGTCTGTTAGGCTGTTATTGAATGATCCATTTCCAAGCCTATACTCTATAGTGCCTACTATTTGATCAATTATTCAATCATAGGAACTAGGCAATCTGGGCTGTAAATTCATCATTTTGTTTGTGATATTTGCCATGAATTCTGTTTGGTTGTAGAATTTTGAGATATAGGTGTTTTTTTTTTGTTTTTTGAGCAAGAGACCTAGGTGCTCCTTTTTGCCTTAATTAACTAATTACCGTATTAAAGCAACTAAGTTGTTGATGTAGCACTGGAATTGACAAGGTAAACCACGGGGTGGTGAATTTTTTTGCGCTATCCTGTCTGCTTGTCTGACGTTGCTGTGTTTGTGATGTCTGTCTGTCTGTCTGTCTGTCTGTCTGTCTGTCTGTCGGTGTTTGTACTAATGAGGTATTCACGATAGCAATCACTGTTAAATTCACGTTACACGGGCATTTAAAGTCCCAGTCCTTTTTGTTTTTATGCAGGTCATTGTGAAAAGTGGTGATGATTGCAGGCAGGAGCATTTGGCTGTGCAACTTATATCTCACTTTTATGGTGCGTGTCATTACCTCTTTGTTCCCTGGTACTTGTGAATTCTACAGCGTTATAGAGTCATGCATTCAGCATTCAAGATAGTGTAAAGTGTGTTTTTTTTTTTTCTTTTCCGAAAGAAGTGTATTGTATAGTGTATACTAGTGGTCTCCCCTTGGCTAATACTTTTGCTAATATGGTTCCAAATAATGTTCTGCATGCGACTGGAGATGAGATATTTAGAGATAACCATACACAGAATCATGTTTCAAAATCTCGGCGGAGTTGTATCAGATTTTCACACTACCGATACGAGATATCGTCCGAGAAATCACCGAGATTCACCGTGATCCGTCCGTGACAGCCGATTAACGACTGATTAGACTGCTACTACGACTACGACCCATACCGTGATTTTGAACCATGCACAGAATGCTAAATGAGTAAAGGGAGGGATCAGCGTCATTTTAGTTTTTTTTTCTTGTATTAGTGTGGTCTACAATCTAATTGCAGCAAGTGGATTTTTCTTATTTGTGCTTGGGTTTCCTTATTTCAGATATATTCCAAGAAGCTGGACTTCCTCTATGGTTGCGCCCTTATGAGGTCTTAGTAACCTCATCTTATACAGCTCTCATTGAAACGATTCCAGACACGGTAACTGACTAATCAGCTCAAAATACTAATTCTTACTAATATAATACATTAAGTGGAGAGCTCATGGGTGGCAACCTTTTATCACTTTCTACAGGCCTCGATTCACTCAATCAAGAGTAGATATCATAATATTACGAGTTTGCGTGATTTTTTCAATGCAAAGTATCAGGAAAATTCTCCGAGTTTTAAACTTGCTCAGGTACATGAATGGTTGTCACTTGTTTCTTAATCCATTGAGATTTTACTTTTATCTTTAGAGAAAGTATATTCCTTAGCTAGATGAGCCTTTTAAACATGTGTCCGAGACATGAATATGATACAACATAATTCATAAATTCCTTTTTTTTCACCAACAGATTGAAAATGTATGAATGAAACTACTGTTGTGAGAAAAGACTGTGGTACACCGTAGTTGGCACTTTTATCGTCAAAGATTTTGTGCATATTTGCATACCCCCTTCGACTCATGGAGTTCACCATTATCTTCTTGTTTTCTTTGGCAGAGGAACTTTGTGGAAAGCATGGCGGGCTACTCTCTTGTGTGCTACCTTCTGCAGGTATTTGTCTTCTTTCTTCTCTGATACCTTGATGGCTTGCTATTATTACTTTCTTCACGCCATTAGTCAGGCACGTACTTCTATTAATGTAATTATCAATGGATTTACAATATCTCATCTCTTTCATTAGATGTCAAGCTCTTGTAGCTGTGCTGTTTTTTATATCTGACAGATTTTCGAACTCATGATTTGTTCTTTTATCCCATAGATCAAAGATCGACATAATGGTAACCTTTTGTTGGATGAAGAGGGTCATATCATACATATTGACTTTGGATTCATGTTGTCAAACTCTCCTGGGGGTGTTAATTTTGAAAGTGCACCATTTAAATTGACCCGCGAGCTTCTAGAGGTATATTTCAAGCTACTGCATTCCTGAGTTATTACAGTCACCTTTTGTCCTGTTTATTGAGTTCCTCGTGTTTTGCTTAAAAATTGCATTTGTTCTAGGTCATGGATTCCGACGCAGAGGGAGTTCCCAGTGAGTTTTTTGACTATTTTAAAGTAAGTAGAGTAATTATTGGTTTCATTTGTTGCAATCTTGACATAGGTTATGTGGGATTATTCATAATGCAAAAACTTTGGTATAGGTTCTCTGTATTCAAGGTTTCCTTACCTGTCGCAAGCATGCAGAGCGCATTATCCTTCTAGTGGAGATGCTGCAGGTTAGTGCCAAATTAACTTTTTGACTCCTATGCAATTTGATTGAAGACACTAAACAGTAAGCCTACTTGTGCACTGCTTATCAGAAAGATTCTGCCTTTCTGCAAGTCTGTTTCTCAAAAAAACTTGGAAAAAAGTAATAGGAAGTAATTCATTAACCTGATCCAGAGCCTTTACAGAAGAATCTTTTTTGTTTTTGGTTTGGAATGCATTTGAGGACAGTTTTTGAAAAACGCTTATAACTCACATATTGTAGGTATCACGATGCTAGCTTTAAGTACTAAAATCTCGATATCTGATTCAGGATTCTGGATTTCCGTGCTTTAAAGGGGGCCAGCGAACCATACAGAATTTGAGGAAAAGATTCCACTTAAGTCTCACGGAAGAGGTTTTTTTTTTACTTCTCATCTCCTTGTTATGTATTCATTTTCCATGAGTAAACTTTCTGGTTTGTTTTGCATAAATATTATGAAAGTTGAAAGATATGGGGTGTCAAATTATAATGATCGCTAACAATATCTAACGAAGAAAAACAAGATTCCGAGTGGGAAGCTTATGAGTGCATACCTCAAATTGGAACTCAGGAAAGTTTATTCATGTGCGAAGCTGCAGTGTCTGGAGTAGTTTAACCGTTAGTCTTGTGTTTGTACACAAAATTCGTGTAAAATGGATCCAAACATAACCATATAAGTGGGTAAAAGTAATTAGGGAAAGGATCCTTTTTACAATGAACTAGTGCAAGACCCCGCATTACACAAATATTTTTGGTAGTTTAAAGTTGTTTTCATAAATGTGCTATCTGTTTGTTGCAGCAATGTGTCTCTTTGGTCCTGTCATTAATAAGCAGCAGCTTAGATGCATGGAGGACAAGGCAGTATGATTACTATCAAAGAGTTTTGAATGGGATTTTGTAATATTAACTTTTGCTGGACTTGTCGACAATATTACTATTTCAAGTATGGAAAAGTGGGCCCGTGCCTCTTTAGCCAAATACCATGGCTTTTGACTTTTTCGGTTGTCCCAGAGCTTGGATGAGAACAGAAGGTACCAAGCTTTCTAATTTGTCAACAGATTTTTGGAGATATGAGACTTTGTAATTGTATCGGCTTAAATACTTGTGGATGTGGTCACTTGTGGGGGATGGATTTCTATGTGAGCTTTTTAGGCTGGTTGCCGCTTTGAGTCGGGGAGGAGTACGCAAATCCTCACTTCTTGTCGGAGCCCTTGACTCTGTAAATAGTGATTCCGAGGAAAGAGGCTTGTCTTACGTTTGGAGTATTTGCCCCGAGCTAATGCCCAATTTGTACATTTCAAAACACTCATGGATCGGAGTTGAGCCTGCTGACTGCTTGCATATATGATGCCAACAATGGCCATGAAGAGCAGAGTCCTCGTATCTTGAGTGTTTTTGTGTATAATTTTTTCTCTTTGTTTGTTGTTTTTGGAAGGACAATTTTTTTAACTGATATTTAGACACCTTGATCTAGCAAGGTGAAGCGCCTTGTATCGACCAGGATGTTGAGGCTTTTGTCTTTGATTTTGTGTTTTTGCTTCTATATTTACCCTGTATTTATGTTTGATGTTTACTCAACAAGACTAGTTATGTCTTATGGGTTAGATGGAGTTGTTCGCTGTGTTTATTGTCGTCCAGTACAGTGAGAACTCTATCGATAGAAAGATCGAATACGAAGACTTGTACTGTTATCCGGTTTAATCTATTTATAAAATGTGATGTGAGACCTTATTGTTTCCTTAATTACTCCTTGTACTTAGTGAGTGTATGGGTTGTAGCATGTTTGGAACATGAGACGCTTGAGCACTCACTAGCTATCAGTTACTAACATACTAATGTGGGATGTTAAATAACACAACATTATACGAGGTTCGTCTTAACGCAGAAGCCACCGAATTACATGACTCGGTGAAATTTTTCAACATTTGATTAGTGTTGTCGTAAAACGGTCTCGTGTGACACTATCCTAATGAGTAGTTCACCATAGCATACAAGCATCCACATCATGTTTCACAGAACACCCATTATACGCACCCACGTAGTTCACCGGCGAAGGACGATAGGCTTAGATTTGGAGTAAGGGCCCTTCTCATCCAAAGCCAACTTCCTATTGTACTTGTATCAACCAGGTTCATTTTATTTAGACTCAACTAGGTTCATTTGGGGTTTATAGGTTCAGGTTCCAAAATCGCCACTTTGTAACACCCCCAATTACCCCGGCAAGGTAATCAAGAGTGTTACCATCTCGGTTTTCCGAGATAGTGCATCATAACTCCAATAACGAAACATTTTATTACAATCATAGTTTAAAGTCATTACAAAACAAGTTACAAAAGGGAAATCTCAATACTACAACATTTATGTATCTCTAATGTTGTCTACGCCATCTCGAGGGAGGTGCTCGCCACTCTCCAACAAATCCAACGCACGGCTCATGTCCCGCTCGCAGTCAAAACCAAATCTGTTATCTAACTGCTCCCCATATGACCGGAAATGTGATATGGATCAACATAGGTCACCGCAATTAAATTCGTGACAATTACAAAGACAAACACACGTCAGTTCTGGTAATACATGTATACTCAATAAACGACATACTCGGCTACATGACACAATACGCGTGCTCCATAACTCTAGCCTCAACCTTCCTATTATACTCATTATCATATCCTCACACAACTGGCAAAGATATTGCAACATTGTCCCAACGACTGGACCGCAGCCCGAGGTACTCGCATCGCAACACGAAGTACCTGAGTCCGCATCACAAGACGAACCCGGTAACCCGGACCATTAATGTGTGACGAGCGGGATGTCGCGGTCCCCTCGATCAAACATAATTTATAAAAGCTCAATACCAAACTAATGAATGTAGTAGGGTAAGGAGGTC
>JAYMSF010001210.1:0-12570 GCA_036897335.1 Silene vulgaris | reverse complement strand
TGGAGAGAGAAAATATATTAGAATAAGAGTGTATTAGAGAGGTAATGGAGAGAAAGTAATGGAGAGGATCCAAATTCGTATTAAACCTAATGGCCTTAGAACCGAACACATATGATGTACTCATGTACCTCATGGCTTCCGAATCAAACACAACTTCGGTGTAAGCTTCATGGCTTGGGTCATAGTAATAACTTCTAATATGACTATTTATTAAAACTGAAAAAACAGTCATAATGCAATGACATGATTATACACAAAATGTAGAAATATGCAACAAAAAGAGCTTTGTTTTTTTTTTTCCCTCATAAAACAGCCTTCGGCTATTTCAGTCTATAATTCCTCTCTTTTTTTCTTTCCGCTTTTTTCATCTACTTTTTTCTCATATTTTTCTTCATTTTGCCCTCATACATTTCTACAATTAAGACTTCCATTTTGAAAGTCAAAAAACTAGAAGAATCCTACAAACCTAAAAACCAACGACAATTGCCACCTTTCACCTACAATAAACAGCCTAGAGAATTACAAGCTAAAACAAGAGCAATCAGAGGAGACTAGAACTACCTATATTTTACAGATGTTCCTTTAATGGAAGTATCGGTCTGCCGGAACCCACTTCTCACACGGCCTAACCAAGATAATCTTATCTCGCTAGCTCCCGTACACTGATCCTCATCTTCACCATCGTTGCTGAAAAGGGTTTGATCCGAACAGTCAAGTGATGCCCCACATGCTAGGTTGTAAGACTGGCATGCTGAATGGCATACTCTTAGCCTGTTGTCTCCATCATTGTCACATTTTTGAATTGAGATCTGTACAATTGGAGCAAAATAATCATTTTATGGGAAGTCATTTAAATTTTGCGGAATCTCATCTTCATAATAATGGATTGAAATTGAATATCGCATTGAACATAGTTACTCAGCTTTAATATCATTGAGCTCCTTTACAAAGTTACTACTCAGGAACTCAATAACTTTGTGAAGGAATTAAGCTCCTTTAGAAAGTAACTGAACTAACTTCAAAAGCAAAGTCAATAACTTTGTGAAGGAGCTCATAAAAAAAATAGCTTGGTTGTAGGATCCATCATCTGATTTAGAGGTAAATAAAGCTAGAACAACTAGTTCAGATGTCTCGCATGCAATTAGTGGAGCTTTTTTGGCAATCCTATAACATACTCCCACTGTCCCAATCATTTGTTTACCTTTGATTAAAATACCGCTCACAAAGAATATAAATAGTAAACAAATAACTGGGACGGATTGTATATGTTTTTCAAAATGTGGGGGTTTAAAAAAAACATCTGCAATCACATTGAACATAGAAAGTATGTAAACTAAATGTAGCATCTCGTGTGGAAGATTATCTAGTTATCCAAATTTTCTCAAAAGTCACTGTTACATAAGTATAACAATACTATTAGCCTGACATGGTGGGTACGGCACAAAGAAACTATTTCCTAGGATAAGATACTGAGCAAGTGCTAATCGAACTAAATTTGTAGAAGTATAGAATTTGAAAACTCACCCAACATGCCAACCGTTTAGCAGCTTCATCACAATAACTGCTGCCAAAAATGTTAAATAATTTTCGCGCCCCACCTGGGAAGAGACGGTGATAGTTAGGCATGACAACCACCTCTTCCAGCTGCTGTAGGATACTGGGCTCACTAGGAGCACAATGTTGACCAGTGAAATCATTTTCAATAACATTTTTGCAAACTGAGAGACTTGACATCAACAGGGAACTGTTCTGACATGTGTAGCCAGCATAATCAGAGCAACGGAATTCACATATTCCATTGTCACAAACACCGCCATGAAGACTGCATTGCTCATCACAAACAGCTGTATGTCACATCCAAGTAAACTATATTAAAAATATATAGAAGGCAATGCGGGTGACATACCCTTTTAACTAAAGTACTTATGGCAGGTTTACAAACATTATTGTAAAACCACATGTTCTTTATCCAACAATCTTCATAAAAAAGTGGTTAATAATAGTTCTTTTAAGAGGTATTACACGATCTTACAATACTTTGGTGCAACCCAGCCTTAGTAGAGACTCTTTGCCTATTAAACATGCTAAGAACAGCATCTTAATAAGTCAATCCTTGAAAAAAATAAGTCACTCTTTGACTACACATGTTGAAGACAGACTTTCCTCAGCAAAAGAGCTACAGTTTCTTAACAAGTCATTCCTTGACTTAGTTCACAAAAAGAAACTTTTTTTATTTGTTTACCCCAACAAGTTGATATATTTTCTATTCAACAAGAGAACTAATGATTGATTGTACAATCATTGACTCATTCTCCAGTTCATATAACTTCCTGCAGGACATATTTTTTTTTTTCACTGTTACTAAGTACGAAAGAAGCCTGCATAGCGTATTTATTATTCAATTTACCTGTGGAGCAGTCAATGCCAGTGTACCCATTCTCACATTTACAAACACCATCGTCAAGGCACTTCCCATGCTTGCTACAGTTAGTAGGACAAAACCCTGCATAATGTATTAAATATTCAGTTAAGGGGGCAAGGCAAGGACGCATACCAACCCTTGAAACAAACATTGAAGAGTTAAAAAAGAAACTTACGCTTGCTACAATCATGACCATGGAAGCCCAGAAAGCAATGACACTTCCCATTCACACAATCACCATTAAGAGTACAAGAATTAGGGCAGTGGCCTGATATTGGAAGGGTGGAAGAACTACAAAGCTCGCCATAAGCAGGGCAGATCAATTCACCTACACAACATAACATGATTCTTTTTCAGGGCTGAATATATAGAATGTTTGCCCACATTATAAATCATATAAATCAGATGTTAACTTACCATTGAACCCAGAAAACAGAATAGGGCCACCTCCTGCAGGACAGGCTTTCCATACACCATCAATAGCAACCTAAATCAAGTAAAAAATATGGTTATGTCATAGATAATTTATGTATTGTCATGAAATTCATAGAACAAGATCAGTCACATAAAGTCAATTCAAAGTCATTCTCTTTTTCTTAGAGCCCTTATCACTAGGTACTGCCTCCTTGAGCAATCCTGACCCAAAGAGGTTAGTAAATAAGGTACTGTGAGCAAACCTTGGATGAGGGCAAAGGGAGAGATTTTATTTGAATGATGGGTTCAACTTATATTCATTTCCTAAGGAGGAAAAGAATGAATCGTAGAGTAACGAAAAATCACTTATTACACATCTGCAATGTTTGCACTTCTCATATATTGAAGCAGGAGTTGGTCGATCAAATTTCCACAATTAGCCTCCATGGTTATAACACAGGGATATTGTTTAAGACACTAAGGTAATCGGGTTTTTCTATAATTTTGTCGGCAATGATTTGTTCCTCTTTTATTTCATGATTCACACCCATGTTCCCTCCTTTTAACATCTTCTCTTTAGCGTTTGCATAGAGAGAGAAAAGTTAATGGGGGTGGCTGGAAGATAGAGAATACCACCCCATAAAGAGAGTAATAGTTACCTACCCAGTCTAAGGTAATGTTTGATCTCAAATGGGAGTAATAGTTATCCCACCATATCGGCATATGCCTACTCCTTTCCTTTTTGGGCTCTATTACCTCCATTGCAAGAAAGCTGTTATTCTCTCTTTCTTAGGATATTTCTTACTCCGTATCTTTCTTGTTTTTCACACTTGTTTTCCCCTTTCGCTTGACTTGTTTGCTTGCTATGACAAGGTTTTCTCAATTTTAGACTTATTTTATTTCTGTTTCTTCACATTATTTTGCAATTTCTCTTAATTTTCTTTCCAAAGCATTTCTCTTTCTTTTCTTATTGCTCCATAGTTTTCTCTTAGTTTTATCACATCACAAAAATGGTTCCACAAGATGGTTCATGTTAATTGACCAGATGATCACAAATATACAGGACAAAGCCTGTTCGAACTAATGTCGAGGCTTTATTGTTGTTGACTTGTTGCTGCAAGGTGGGAGCAAAACGAGCTATACCTCTAAGGTTTTGTTGATACATCTGTGCTGGTAACATCCATTTCCTTGAGTTGTAGAACCTCGTACAAAGCCTGTTCGAACTAATGTCGAGGCCATACACCTGCATGAAAACACTATACTTTCTAAACCTGAGACTCATATAAGTCATAACTGAAAATCCAAGCGAGAAGCGGATCAATGTGGACTGCTTCAATAGTGATACATGGAAACTTCCTATTGAACATTCTACTTTTTTTGTCTAAGATTTAGAAAAAGAAAAGGCTAAAATTATACCTTGAACTGCTTCCTCGCACCTCTCCCAACATCCTGTCAGGCGCCCTTGCACTGTTAGTGTCTGTACACGACCCATCAGAGTACGCAACAAAATAAGTGCAATAATCCGCCAACGAGGACTGTCCGCCTGTAACAACAAAACCATGTTATTTGCGTCAAATGCATAACATTCATTTGCGTCAAATGCATATAACATTCAATCACGTAAGAGTCTGCTAATCCATTTGATATAATTCATGGAATGGTATGGAAGAAGAGTAATGAGGAAACTATACTATGCAGAAGTAAAACAAAGAAATCTCAATTCTGAATAATGCAAACCTACAAATAACTTGGTCAAGTACAGATGTAGGAGGCCACCAGCAATGATTAAAAAAGGCTATACTAACAAAATGCAAAGGAAACATTCGGTCATCCTATAAACTCATAGGTAACCTCATTTTAACAATAACATGACTTTAAACCTTAATTAAATGTGTAATTAGAACAACATCATATAATTATTTGAAGACAACTGCATTCCATTTGATATTATTTCTGCAGTGATGCCAAGGTATTCCCTACCATCATATAATCAATAATCAGAAGAAGAATTAAGCCAAACATTACGTTACATACTGGAAGAATAGGCGTGGATTAAAATCGCAGTCTCTGTCGCGATCGTGGTCTTGGTAACGGTGTCTTGGAATCGTCCTCGACTCAGCCGTCGCGTTTCACATCGTGGTGATATTTTATTTTTCAAGCTTTTGCAGATATTTTTTCATTTATTGGCCATTTCATATAATGTTAAGATTAATTCTATTTAGATTTTAGAATAATTAATTTTACCGATGCTATACAATTTTTATGAGCTTTTCATCACAAAAATTGAGCGCTAGTTGGCCGTATCAGGCCAAGCTGACCAATACACGTTATAAATCGGCCATATTGGGCCAAGTTGGCCGACACACATCATAAGTCGGTCATATCGGACCAAGTTAGCTGATAGTGTTTTTAATTTCCCAATACACCTCAGGATTTCTCGTATTCGCCGCCTCACGATACGTCTCAGCCAAGATTTTAAACCACGGACTCCCATCAAATAGAATCAAATGAGACACTTTCATAAAAAATCTCATAGAATGGTAATAGAGTTTCAAGAGGTTATGGCGACCGCATTTTGAGAAGGCATTGGCCACATTTATAGCGCAATGACCATGATCAGCTGGTCAAGAAGTGACAAATTGAGATTCATTATGTTGCCTATGTATGGCCTTCCAAATAGCATAAGGTGACAAATGATAAAATAACTAATTAGGTCCTGTTTGAGGCCCTTTATAATATTAAACACTTATGATGACACGGGGAAGAAGGTTTATGAACTTCAAATATGTACACTAATATCAGCGACTTGAAGATGCTGTTGTAGCAGGACTCGTACATCTGAGACTTTTTCTCAAAACTGAGTATGTTGACCTGGTGCATGAGATGAACAATTCCAAAGAGTGGTTGACCTTTTAAATGATGAAAGGTGACGTCACTCAATGATATACATAAATTGGAAGGTAGTGGCTAATAAAAAATTGTATGCAAATGAATCCACAAATCATATTTACACTCTCCTGAGCCAAGGATAAAAAGAGGATAAAATTCTGGAAAAGAATCCCGAGGTCTTCAAGGACTTGCTAGTTACTACTTAGGGGAGACCAAATCAAACTCCCTCAGGCCATCACCAAAATGCCAGTACATGTCTTTACTGAGCCTCAAATTGATCTTGAATAACTTCCAATCCTAAGCTTTACCCATCGTTAATTGCAGGATGATTTATGAACAGAGAAATTAGTTTTTAAGTAGGGACACCAAGTTTAATAAGAATGGTACAATTTTCTTCCCTCAAGAATACTTTTTCATATCCAATGCTAGATGAGAGACTGATGTCCTGTTTTTCAGGTAACTTTCCCATAGTCATTAGGCTAAGTCCTCCATTATGCTATGTGATTGGCAACGCAATGGAAATCACTCACAAGGGTTTTGATAGAGGTTTCCGAAGTTCAAAATATGTTCTTCATGACTGGTAATAATCATAAGTTAGGGCATCATTGCATCGTCTTTTAATGGGACATTTCTGATTTCTCTAGAAAGAAATCAGAATATGGGATATAATATAAACTAGTGTATTCAAGTTATTATTTGCCTTACATGGCCTGTGGCCATACCAGCACAAAACCAAGTTTAGACAGTTGAAGGGATACACAAACAAGCAATCTGAAAGAAGATTAAGAAGAACATGGGAACATACCTTTGTTAGCTTGTGGGAAGTAACGCGCCCAGTTAGGGAGGTCACCAATATAACTAACAATTGGGCAGTACCCTTCTGCCTCCCTATTGTATGTACACCCTGACAGTTGGGTATTGTTGCAATGATAAGCCCCCTTCCATTGATTGCAAGGCAAAGTAACAAATTCTGTCCCTTGGTTGCGTCCCCAGTCAAGGTGGTCTGCCATGCTATAGTTGACTTTGTACCATCCACTATCCTCTAACAAAGCCAACGTCATAGGTGAAACGACTGATCGCGTGTCCACAGATCCTGTCATGATCTCATTCATCAAAAGTCTTTTTTCCCAGTGCGAGCCTGCACCACATGAAACGTAAGTACCCAAACTGACAAATTTGTATTATTGAACTGTTGTAGAGTCAAGAAGGGTTATGTGACATAATTGACTAAGAGTACTCTATATTCAACATACTAACATCTAATAAATCAACAATTAGACGGACTCATGTTAACATAATGTGAGACCAACCATGAACCAACTTAACTAATAAATCTGCCCTAAACCCATTAACCCTCTAAAAACTGAATAAGTGCATTGTGCCCCCGTGTACTAGGAAATGTGAAACAGTCTTATCATGAAACCTTCCCTCATAATCTCATATGAGAAATTGTGATTGATTAAACGATACACATCTCATCTGAGTATAGGATAGTTATATATGTGTACACTAGCTTAAGGTTTACTACGTTGATAGAACAGGATAAAAGAAGACAGAAAATTGGGGCTGCGAGAAGTCGAGAACAGCAAAAAGAGACAAGGACCTGATGTGCCACGGCCACCACCATCTTCCAACTCTAAACCCGTAAAGTTCTCTGAAAAAGCCTGACAAAAATAACCACTCCATGATTATCCAAGATTAAGTGTTTGGTACAGAAATATGTATCACGTGTTAAATAAAGTACCCCGTAATGATATCGAGAATGCATGACAACACGAGGTAGCACCACACGAGTTACAGTTCGACCCAACCTTTCATCCATACTTTGTTGTATAACCTGCCAAAAACAAGAGTTCACGGCTTAACACTTAACATTAATCATGGACTGAACATTGATAAAGCAGAGATGACACTTCTTGATCTCCCGCCACCTCAAACAAAATAATGGAAAAAAAATCAAGAACACTGAGCCTGATTAGATTGAACAAGATAAATTTAAGTAAGCAGGCAAAAGGCCAATAATAAGATATTGATGAAGTACATTTAGAGGCACATTTAACCTTATAGCCTCCGATTTAAAGACTTTTAAGGTATGACACAGATGCATCATTTACCCAGAAATGATTAGAAAGTGGGTGCGGTTGCAGTGAATGAATTAGTAATTTCAAGTTGAACACTATCCATCACACTGCGATTATATGCACTACTGATGCACATAGGAACACACCATGTCCAATTATAAGGAGTAAACTATACTACAAATATACACTGTGTGTGTGTGTGTGTGTGTGTGTGTTCTTTGACATTACTATCTAAAGGAAGTATACTATAAAATATTATGTAAGAGAATTCATTTAAGATGAAACGTCAAATTCTTGCAGACTAGGAAGTTATAAGGACTTATTTAGAGTGTGATGAACTGCTGGCCCAATGATTGTGGCTGAGCAATAAAAAATAAAACAGACAAGATGCTACAATACCCTTCCTATCGGAAGACAACTAGGATTCAATCGCACAAGGGTTCATTTACACAGCTGATGCACAACAGGAACACAATATGGCCATTTATATAGTGTAAACTACACATTGAATAATATATTCTTCTCTAATCTTCATTCAGAACTCTTGCAGACTTGGAGCTTAAAGGGCTTATTAAGGCATGATGATTGTGATTGTGTCATTAATCGATATGCTACAACACCTTTCCTCTATTGAATACCACATGCCTTGATGGCTTGATGCCCATAATATTATCAGCTATGAGTAGGTTCTCGCTTATAATTAGAAGTTTTCGAGAGTAAAAAAGAGAGTGAGAAACAATGTCCAACACAGAATTCATTGGTGGACAGACAGAACGAGAAAAGAAGATTCAGATGAAATGTCATCAAACCACGTGTCTAGGTTCACATAAAAGCAATTCAAATATCTGGTATTGATGGCTTGAACTTGAAGTAGCTGGATTTTTGTTCCACACGCAAGACATGAGTGTTAACATTTTTCAAGAAGAACAAGTCAAGCTCTCCTAGAAACGCAATCAACAGCTTTCTCTAAGCATAAAAATCGACAAAGAGAACACGCCAAGCTCTTCAAGAAACATAATTAACAAATTTCTAAGCACATAATTTAACATTGGTTTGTTGTTATATTAACAATGTCTTGTTTCTTGAAAAAAGTAGTCTATATTTGTATGCTGTCGTTCAGATCTTACGATGTCATACAATTAAAGTCTACAATTACCTGAGTTCGTCTTCTTTTGCGCTCATCTCGAAAATGTGCAAAAGCATGTGGATCAAACCCAAGAACGTGCATTACCTGGATAATTGTCCTCAATGATAAAAAGAGAAAACCATCACTAAATAAACAATTTAATGAAATAAACCAATTAGTCTTTCCGGCCATGGATAAACTTTCTAATTTATATTTTGGGGTGTCCATGAAAAAACATCCCACATGCAATCTTTCTTCTTTTGTGTGTAATTTTTGGTCATTACGGTTTGTGACCCACACATTTCATCAACTTGCAGTCTTGCATACCCACACAATTCATCAACTTGCATTTTCAATCACATCTTACTAAGTTCCTCAATTTGTGCAAAACAAACTAGGAAGTTTATTCATGGACTGCAAGAATCTCAGGTATTGTAGAAGCAACCTCAGCTTACCTCATGTATGAGAGTCGCAGAAAGTAATGTTTCGGCTTCAGCAGTCAGATGACGTGGGGCGACATTTACATGACCTTTTAGGATTAAGTAAAATTTATCAGCTGTTTGAAAACACATAAACATACGAATAAAGCAAGCTCTAGCCAAAGTTATCTTGAATATTTACCTGCAATAGCTCGACCCCACTGATCACGCTCACATGCCACAGCCCAAGCTAGGGTATTGCCAGTAGTAGGCCTAGTAGTTACCAAAAGAACTAAATCTGCATTGGCAATGCCCTCTGAAAGGAGAAAAAGGATTATGAAAAAAAATGCAATGGTAATTGTTGTGTGACCACGGCAAATAGAAAGGGAAAAGGAACCTTCAACATATTCCCTTGGAAGTTGTACACCTCCATCTTATCCACAAGCAAAGTACCCACTCAACCGCAATTTGCCTCTAACAGGCTCAACAGCTAAAGCTCTCTGGAACCAGTCTGCAGTCTGTCCTAGAGCCTGTCCATTAATGGGTAAACTTCAATTATTAAAATAGTGAAATAAAGACCGATAAGACACTTTAACCTTCCAAAAAATATGAGCGTTCAATTTACATATTATTATCCTTTCATGTCAGTTCATCCTGATTGGTTACAAGCCAAACTGGGACAGTGCTTTTGAATAAGCATAAATTTGCAATGCCATTTTCAACCAACTTAAAAGTACCTCCTATTATGTCTTACCCACATGCGAGTGTCCCACAATGGGTTGATAGTTTATCACTTTATATACCGAGGAATTGCTTCTCTCGAAGTCAAGTTGTCAACTGGTTTTTTTCCGGAATGGAACCTCATTTGGCTTATAAAGTGCTCTCTGGTTTGGCCTAGACACGTTTATGCGGAATTTCACACAAACCACAACACTACTTTCCACAAGATGTTGCGATGTTATGACACATGTATTCATCATTATAATGCAGAATCAGAGAGTTTCTGCAAAGAAAATACCCAATGCTTACAAGCAGCACCAAATGCCACATAGAAACCGCAAAACGATATGCCTATATGAACCACATTAAAGCTATTTTTGGCTTGTATGATGAGCTATATCAGCTTCATCCCACAGTAATCGTAATGCACAGAGTTTAAAAAGATTAGCCATATGATGATTTTAGTGTAGTAAGAATCAATGAACGAAGTACCACCTTATGAAGCCGAAGTTTTTTGTCATCTCTTGATATGTCCTCGACAGTACAGTTATACCAGCAGTCTCCTGAAACTGGTGGATCAAGATGAGGATTACACGTAGGTATACCGGGAACAGAGGTCACTGCAGGCTCCCCAAGCTGATCAGCAAAATCAAAGGGTACAAAATTAGTCTAAAATATAATACAAGTAGTAGCCTTCCTACTGTCCATTCAAACGGACTCTGCCCAAGTACAAAGTTCCTGGCTTTCAGGTTGATGAAAGATGTGGGGTCATACACCATAGTGATTGACCACAAATAGCATACTCCATGAAAAGAAAGATTTCAGGTGGAGGTGTTCAGGTATATCGATGTGGACATCCCAAAATATAAACCAGGAAGTTTGTTCATGGACAAAGCGATTAATTATTTACAAACCAACCTTTACAATGTCCCCGACATTTCTGCAGTCTCTATCAGGGGAATGACCAACTGCATCATAATTTAAAAATATTCTAATTGGCTGCTTTGCATCATCGGTTTCTTCCAGAATATCAGAGACACTAAGTAAAGAGCGTCCCTTTGGCTGAAGCGGCTTTGTAATACCATCCTCTTCATAAACTTGAGGAGTTACAGAATAAACCTGGCGACCAGGCCTTTTACGCTGTTCAATAATTTGATCATGTATACATGAATGTGAACCAACATGTTCAACTGTCCTTTCCTGTTTCTGCCGTTGATTTCGATAATCTATGGATTGTACAGTATGGTAACTAAACAATGCCAATATCAATACAATCTGCCACATACAAAAATGGAAAACATTAAGCGCTTTACGCAAACACGCCAAAAAAAACCCAGTTCAGGAAAAATAACAATATTCCCAGAAAAGAAAAGAAAAATATAGAATGGTGAGTTAATAATAGCTTACTAAATATTGAATAAAAGACAGGTTAGGAAACTGGTATTTAAGTGAGCAGTGGGCAGGTCGATACCAAAGAAAGCGATTTTCGAAGGTATAATTAAAAGATACTCCTTTAATTCAAACCTAATTCCAGTATTTGACAGGGTGAGCTGATAGAACTAAACAATCAAGTAATGTGAAGCATTCTGTATTTCCTAAAATGGCAAACACATTAACTTTTAAATTTGTGTTGATAGTATAACACAAACCTACGATTATTAACACAATAGTACAAACAAATCAAGTAATTAGAAATACCCAAATAACTTTAATTCTTCTACAACATCCGAAAAGCCGATAAATTTACCGTCTTTAAGCTGAATTTACATCCAACCCAATTGCAGAATGATAAATTTGGAAAGTTTGATGAATAAATAAGAAAGAAAAAAGATGTGAGAAATTAACCTGAAAAATGACAACAGAAAGCCTTAATTTAAGAAAGACGAATCGAGACCGGAAACATGGAGCTCTATGAATCTTCTTCACCTCCATGAAATAATAATCTCAGTGAACAAAACCAGCAACTTTCCATCAAAAATCTCCAAAAATTTTCATCGCTTCAAAAACCCATCAAATAAAAGTGATTGAATGAAATGGGTATTGCGCAGAATTGAATTTAATTGATTAAATTGGGATAAAAAGTGGGATTTAATTAAGGTGTTTGTGTGGGGATGGAGTGAAATTGAAGATTTACAAGTATGAATGAATGAAAAAGACTAATTCTTTTTGGAGTTTTGATTAGATATTGAATCAGGTGAGGTGGGGTTTGTGTGTAGAGCTAACAACAACAACAACACAAGTGAGAGAGAAAGATAGGGGAAGTGGTTGTCAAATTTTAACAAGAAAAATTACAAATTAAAGTGTGTTTTGTGGGGTTTTAGTTGAGACTCTTTTGATTTTTATTATATGGATGGATAATTTTAGAAAAAGCATAGTCTAGTTTAGGTGAGAAAAAAAAGCTTGATTGTGATACCTTCAAAAGGTTGGGTGAGAGTGGTTACACAATTACTCCCTCCTATTCACTATAATCACTACACATTCCAAAAACGGATTATTCAA
>JAYMSF010001209.1:0-12572 GCA_036897335.1 Silene vulgaris | reverse complement strand
TAAGTAATTGAGTATATTATGTTATTTGTGCTGTATTATTATGTATTAAACGTTAGTTTATGAGATAAAATAATTATTTAGGTATTGTTTGATCAAATAGTATATAAGATAACAAAAAAAGACGTCACAAGTCATAAGAGTAACGGCGTTATGACGGAAATTCGTCAAACGGGTATTTTGGGAATGAAAAAGGTAAACACAGGGGTACCATATGTAGAAACTTAAAATGAGGGGTATCATGTGTAATCTGCCAAAGTTCAAGGTACCATGGAAAATTTCCGTTAAATTTATTTTCGATTAAGTTTCATTCAGCTTTTAATTTTCTTTTTTACAAAAAAGCAATTTTTTTTTACGTACCTTAACATGAAATATCTATATACAAGTTTGGAAAAATCTTCGCCACGGGTGTTTGTTACTATTTTCGTGGCTAAGCAAAATATTGCCATGGACAAGATGTAAGTCGTGGCTAATGAAATATTTGCCACGGAATGATATGTGGCTAAATATAAGTTCGCCACGGGTGTCACAATGTTCATGGCAAAAATGATTATCAGCCACGGCCGTAGCCTGATTCGTGGCGGAGTTGACTTTTTGCCACGGGAAAAGTTGTCCCGTGGCATAAAAATTTTCTAAAACATTGAATGAAATTTTTCCCGTGGCTAAACAAAATTTAGCCACGAATTTTAAATTCCCGTGGCATAATTCGTGGCGCAAGTGACAATTTGTTGTAGTGCATATTTCTGATATCAATTTATCATCCATTCTTCATTTTACTTCATTTTTTTTTCAGAATCACCATATTAACATCTATTATACTCCATTATTGTTCCTTTTTTTTCACAATCACCAGATTAACGTCCTTTCCAAATTAGTCCCTTTAATTTCTTCTTCATCCATTCTCCTCAGTGATTGTGTAATATGGAGATTGTAGAATTTCAGAATGGTAAGATGTTTTTGTTCTTTTCTCTTGTATTTTAGGAACATGTAGAAGAAGATGAAGATGGAGTTTTTAATTTGATTGAAGAACGTTGCAAAAATTAACAGTTTCAATATATATAATATTTTTAACTTTTAATTTTTATATTATCAAGTAGTTAGATATTTAGGATGCACCACTGTTTTTGTCGATTTTGTATGCTAGTTTTTGAGAATTAATTATAGTTGTTTTCTTTAACTACAGAAGCCAATAAACGTCCAACACCACCAACAGTATCAGAGGAGGAATTTTGTAGGCGATTGGAGGCAGTGTTTACCCCATTCATCGGAATGGAGTTCGTGGATATGGAGGAAGCCATTACTTTTTATAATGTTTACGCACTTGGGATTGGCTTTGATGTTCGTAAATACACAACAAAAAAGTGGCGTGACGGAACGATAAAATCAAAGCTTCTGGTCTGTAACAGGGAAGGTTTTACAAAATCAAACAAGGGGAGTCCAAGTAGAGAAGAAGATTGTGAAAAACAGGGGAGGAGGAATATGCTTAAGAGGATTGGGTGTAAAGCGAGGCTTAGGTTATTTTTGAAGAATGGAGTCTTACTAGTAGACCAGTTTCGTGAGGAACATAACCATGAGCTTGTAGCCGTCAAAGACAGAGAGTTTCAAAAGTTATCAAAAAACATATCAAAGTATCATATGGGATTGATCGTCTCAAATTCAAGGGTTAGTGTTCTATAATTATTTGGCTATGAGTTTTATTTATCTTAAAACTTTTAGAGTAACCATTGATACTCTAACAAAGCTAGAAGATGCGATCTGTGATGATTCAGATATTCGTTATAATGTTTCAGAAATTCGGGTTAAAGTTTTAGTATTAGTGAACTAAAGTTTCAGTTGAAGTTTCACTATTAGTGCATTGAAGTTTTAGATATTCGTTATAAAGTTTCAGAAATTCGGTTTAAAGTTTTAGTGTTACTGAACTAAAGTTTCAGTTGAAGTTTCACTATTAGTGCATTGAAGTTTTAGATATTAGGTTTAAAGTTTCAGAAATTCAATCGAAAGTTAAGTTTCGCTGCTAGACAATTGAAGTTTCCGATACTCAATATAAAGTTGTGCGATTAGTGAACTACAGTTTCAGAAATATGATCATCGTTCTAATTTTTGAAAACTGACATTTTTTTTTTTAACTGCAGCTTAATATTGGAGCTACAAGGACTTACCGAATTTGTAAGGAGCTTGTCAATGGGTTCGAGAACATAGGAGCTAGTTTGAACGACTTCAAGAATTTTCAAAGAGATATTAAGTGTTTCATTCATGAAAGGGACGGGCAACTTTTCATTGATACCTTTAAGAACATGGCAGAGACTCGACCAGGATTCTACTTCGACTATGATGTGGACGCAGATGGTAGCCTGCGGAGGGCAATTTGGGCGGATGGTATTGCTAGGAGGAACTACTCTGTCTTTGGTGATTCCGTTTCATACGACCCTACTTACTCGACTAACATGTACAAGATGGTTTTCACCCCCTTCACAGGTGTTGACAACCATAAAAGATCGGTAACTTTTTGTTGTGCCCTCATAGCTAAAGAAAATACGGAATCTTTTAATTGGGTGTTCGAGAGGTTCCTGATTGCTATGGGTGGCAAGGAACCGCAATACATAATAACCGATCAAGATCCGGGAATTATTAAATCTGTCCCCCAACATTTCAAAGCAGCGCGACACCGTTTCTACATGTGGCATCTCATGAATAAGGTACCGACTAAGTACGGCAGCACAAGGAAGGATTACCAGGATTTTTTAAAGAAGTTAAATGCCATCATATGGGACAATGAACTTGAAGCTGAGGAGTTTGATAGTAGATGGTCAAAAATAATGACGGAGCACGTACCTGCTGACATTGAGTGGTTTGAAGATTGTTTCAAAATAAGAAAGCAGTGGGTGATGGCTCACTGCAGAGACTTGCCTTTGGCGGCTGTTATGAGAACCACTCAAAGGTCGGAAAGTGAAAACAGTTTTTTCAAGAGGTTTGAGGCGAAAAATGGTACTTTGGTCGAGTTCTGGATGCGCTTTCAAAGTGCTATGGACCAACAAAGACATAATCAAAAGAGGCTTGACAACGTAAACCGTCAATCAAACCCCAAATTGAATACTACCTTACTAATTGAGAGTGATGGAGCAAAGGTTTACACACATGCAATCTTCGAGGAATTTCAAACGGAGGTGAAGTTCTCTATTAGTGGTTTTAGTTGTAAGGGCTTCTCGGAATCAAATAACCTAGAGGTGACTACCGTCCATGACTCACTGAGATGTCGTAATTTTGACGTTCAGTACAACCCAGGTATGGCACTTGAACTACTGCAAAACTTTAAAGTTACATAATCTGTGTAGAAAGTTTCTGAAATCTGGGTTAAAGTTTCAGAGGCAGTGAATTGAAGTTTCGTAAGATATAGTTAAAGTTTCAAAAGAAAATAAAGTTCCAATCCATCAATATCTGTGATGATTCAGATATTCGGTACAAAGTTTCAGAAATTCGGTTTAAAGTTTCAGTATCAGTGAACTAAAGTTTCAGTTGAAGTTTCATTATTAGTGCATTTAAGTTTTAGATATTCGTTATAAAGTTTCAGAAATTCGGGTTAAAGTTTCTGAAATCTGGGTTAAAGTTTCAGAGGCAGTGAATTGAAGTTTCGTAAAATATAGTTAAAGTTTAAAAAGAAAATAAAGTCTCAATCCGGGTTAAAGTTTCAGGAGCAGTGAATAGAAGTGTCTCAAAATACACTACATATAAAAGTTTCAAAGGCCAATATGAATTTCAGATTAAAATTCTAAAAGTTTCAGTTTGTGTGGTTTAAAATTTCCTGAAACAGTTCTAAAGTTCTAGAGTTTCAAAAGCTTATTTTTTGGTTGTTGTTAATTCAGGTACATTTGAGGCGAGTTGTACGTGTAGGTTTTTTGAGAGGAAGGGAATACTATGTAGACATATTATTTGGATTTATTCCGGTCATGGGATCGGTAAAATTCCGCAATCTGGAGTTGCAAGAAGATGGACGAAAGATGCATTGCGGGGGACTGACTCAAGTTGTAACTTGGATGGATTAGATGACATGGACATTATAGACGGTAAACAGCTGCAGATGACAAAATTGTGGTCCGAAGTTTACGAGGCTATTGGAGTTCTTGGGGATAAGGATAAGGAAGACGTTGAGAACCTAACAAATATGATAAGGGAATTTAGGGAAAAGTTAATGCCGTCGGGGGGTGAGAAGTTATCTAAACAACAAGAAATTGAGAAACTACTTGGTTGTAAGGCTTCTAAAGAAATTTCAATCCTGCCACCCAAATATTCCAAAAACAAAGGAAGTGGAAAGAGAATTGTGTCTTCTAAGGCGAAAGCAATTGCAGTTGCAAATAAGCCGAAACGAATGTGCAAGAATTGCAAGCGAATGGGACATCACGACAAGAGAAACTGTCCTAACCCGTACGCGGAGTTTCCACCGTCCATGGAAGAAGAAGAAGAAGAAGAAGAAGAAGAAGAAGAAGAAGAAGAAGAAGAAGAAGAAGAGGAGGAGGAGGAAGAAGACGAAGAGAATTATGAATCAGACAAATAGACTATATGAGGCTACTATGTCCTTTATTTCTTTTGCGGAAAAAATTGTAGTATTTTTTTTTTTTTTTGGAAAATCATGGGACTTGTTATGAACTGAAGTTTCAGAATACATGATTTCACAAGTAGTGAATTGAAGTTTCTGAAATCCGGCTTAAAGTTTCAAATTAAATAAAGAATGTGTTAAGAGGAATTGCGAATTAAATGAAGTTATTGAAGTTTCATAAGCAGTGGATTGAATTGTACTAAAGTTTCGGAAAAATGCACTGAAGTTTTGGAAAAAAACATTAAACTTATGGAAATCTGGACTGAAATTATTCACTCAACAATAAGAATTGAAAAAATGACCAAAGTATTGAAGTTTCTGAAGTAGTGAACTGAAGTTTCGTAAAACATAGATAAAGTTTCAGATGAAGTTTCACTATTGAAGTTTCAGAAATTCGGTTTAAAGTTTTAGTATTAGTGAACTAAAGTTTCAGTTGAAATTTCACTATTAGTGCATTGAGTTTTAGATATTAGGTTTAAAGTTTCAGATTTGCGATATAAAGTTTCAGTATTAGTGAATGGAAGTTTCAGTTAAAGTTCCGTATTAGTGAATTGAAGTTTCAGGTATTCTTTTTAAAGTTTCAGATATTCAATTTAAAGTTAAGTTTAGCTACTAGACAATTGAAGTTTCAGATATTCAATTTAAAGTTGTGCGATTAGTGTACTACAGTTTCAGAAATATGATCATCGTTAAAGTTATGTAAATCTGAACTGAAATTATTCATTCAAATGGAGAATTTGCCTTGTCATTTGAACATTACAACATGCCAGTTACGCCTAGCGTATTCAAAACAAATGGATGATAAATACAAGATACATATCATATGATAGGCAAGTTACATATCAACATGCCAGTTACATTTGATTACGACTTTGTATGCAATATCTTCGACACCTTACGCCTAGCGTATACAATTTCCCATGAGCTCTCTTTTTCAGCCACAAATTTTTTCACATTATCCAACACATCGACCCTTATCTTGTTCATATCCGCGAGAACAAGTGTAGCAGCCAGTTGGATAATCAGGTAACGGCGGTTAACCTTCCGAGTAAGGTCTTCGTGCTCAAAGGGGGCACCCTCATAGCATAACATATGCATCATTGTGAATAAGCCGGTCTCTTTATAATCTGGCTTTGAAGACTGCCACGACAATCCAATCTGGCGATGTTTAAAAGAGGTAATAGAAGGTGCTCTCTCAACATTTCTCATTTCCAAAAAATCGCTCATTGCACCAGACTGCAAGTATGTCAAAATTGTTTAGAGGGAAATAGAAAATGATATTTGCTGTACGAAATGAAAGAAACCAGAATAGGGCTTGAACAGTGAGGCGTTAGATAGACAAATAAAAATGAACTTACAATTATATGAGCGACCTTGAAAATGTCAGATTGTGTAACATCACTGTGAATCTGATTGTCAAGTACATCGATAGTCCCTGAGTTGAAATTGATACATATGCAAGCATAATGATCGTCAACATTAACCGGTACGAATATGTAGTCTGCCTCCACATTAAAAGTCTTCCCGCAGTCCTTAATGAACAAGTTCCATATATTGTACAATAAATCGTAATGGTTATCATTAGGCGTTCCCACGGCTTGGCTGTCCAGTAATCGCATTACGACGTCCTACAACAAAATAACGGTACAATGAAGTAGTGAACTGAAGTTTCGTAAAACATAGATAAAGTTTCTAAGAAAGTAAAGTGCCTGCAAATTTTTAAAGTTAAACAAACTGTTTCTAAAGTTTCTGAAATCCGGGTTAAAGTTTCAAATTAAATAAAGAATGTGTTAAGAGGAATTGCGAATTAAATAAAGTTATTAGAAATTAGGTGCAGACCGTATGGCGTAAACCGAGGAAAGCCATCCTTGGAACCTTATTCTCCTGTGACTCTATCCGATTCAACAGTTTCGCCCAGCATTCAATAACTCTTGTCGACATGTTGTGTTCCGGCAGCATTGAAATTACGTCATCTCTACAAAGCATGGCATTGCGTCCGTAATCTGCTAGGTGTTCCCTATCAATTTTGAGTAAATTAGTTGAGCAATTAATATTACAGAATCACGAGGTTGAGCAATAATTAGTTGAGCAATAAAAACAGACTGCTTAGATAGAGAACATGAGGTTACCTAGGGTCCAAGTTGTAGTCGTTCAGGAAGCAGTAGTCTGCGACATGCTTTCTTGTATTTGACAGATCCTTGAGTTGGAATTGGTTGTTCCGCAGAGTAATCGAAATCACGAGGGTGCTTATAGCAAACACTTCATAGTTCAGGGAACAACCAAGACCATCCCCCCTCCCCCTAGGACGACTCTTTACAGAAGATAAATTACCACTGACAGTCGATTGAGCAGTGGTTGATTTACCACTGCCCGATGAATGAGCAGTGGTTGATTTACCACTGCCCGATGAATGAGCAGGGGTAGAAACAGATCTATTAGAACGTGGGCGCTTAGGAAAGTTATGCAACTGAGAATCAGATACTCTTTTGCTGGGTGTTTTTTCGGAAGAGTCCATTTTTTTATTAGACGCTGTGCAGGGGATAACTTTTCCATTTATAAAGGTCTCCATATCAGATAACACTAGCTTCCTAGCCTTGTTAATGTCGCTGAGTACAAGGGTGGCAGCAATTTCCGCTCTGTACAAATTCATGGCATCCTTTGTGCCTAACCCGCAATCAAAGGGCACTCCATTATAAAGTAGCATGTGAATCATCATATACACTCCACAATCATTAGCGGAGTATCCAACACCTTGCCATCTGAAGCAAACATTAACGAGTTTAAACTCGCTAACCTTGGAGCCTTTGCTTAACCCTTTATACACCATGTACTTGCCCATCTGAATAGCCTGACAATATTTTGAAATCATTAGTAATTGTGCGAATAATAAAGTATCATAAAGCAAGGAAAAAGGACTAAAGTTGTCAGTTTAAAAATCATTAGAGGCTTAAAGTTTGGAAAATTGTGTAATAAAGTTCCAAAAAACATGCTTAAAATTGTTCCAAATAAAGTATAATGTATTGACTTACAGAGATACGTGCGCTGCCTACATATGGCAAACTCTCAAAATCATCCCCATAGGAACGGTTGTCAAGGTATTCAAGCTGCTCTGCTGGAAAATTTATACATACACAACTATAATGATCACCGGCTAAAAGAGGAATGAAGACCTGTCATCAAAAAGGAAACGAGCATTATAATATGTTCAACAAGAACTGAATATCAGATTTGATGAAATAGTGTTAAATTTTTGAAATAAAGTTTTGAATTTTTGGTTTGTTATTAAAGTTAGACAATATGTGAAATAAAGATTTGGTTTTGTGGACTAAAGATATGAAATTAAAAATTAGAGTTGATATTCATTCTGAGTATTACAGTTTCAGAGGTAGTGAACTAAAGTTTCGTAAAACAGTGTTAAAGTTTTGGAATAGTTTAATTAAGTATTAAAGTGTTAAATTATTAAAGTTTTCAAAGTACTGAACTGAAGTTTCATAGAAAAGTAATAAAGTTTCGAAATTAAATTAAATTTTCTATTTTAACAAAGGTTTGAAAACATGGACTAAAGTAATGAAATGAATTATTAAAGTTGATAAAGTAACTGAGTATTACAGTTTCAGAGGTAGTGAATTGAAGTGTCTTTAACTATACTTATAGTTTCCAAATTTAAATTTATTGACGAGGCATAGGCTGGTTGTTAAAGTTTGCCAATTTGTGTAAAAACGTTGCGCAAAAAGGGACTGAAGTTATCAATTCAGACAATAGAATTGAAGAAAAGGCTGACTACTGGAGTTTCAAAAATATTGAAAACAAGTTTCTAAATACACCCTTAAAGTTTAATAATCTGTGAAACAGTTATATAGTGTAAAGAGGATGGTTACACATACCAAATCAGAGTCCAGCTGAAACGCAGATCCACAAGCTTCCGCCCACATGTCCCAGGCATTCTGAAAGTCTTGACTAAGGACTAACACTTCCCCCTTTTTTTGTGCTTTCCAAATAGCAACCACAGGACCCTGTCCGAGAGCAGGTTCATTACATCAGTTTAAAAATACTACAATGAAAATTAATAAAACACTAAAGCAATATATAAATGGGCACATACAGTGTGGCTAAGACCAAACCAACTACGTGAAGTTGGCACCGGAGCAGTGTTCTCCTTTCTCATGTGATTGAGTAGTATAGACCAACAATCAATCACGTTGTTTGTAATTTGCAGGCCAGGTTCCAAAGACCAGATCTCTTCCCTCGGAATGTAGTAAACATCAGTGTATTCCACGATTTGTTCCCTACAAAACAGTAAACTGAGGATGTTAAACTCGTTAACCATACAAAAATCAAATATTTGAATGGAGATAAGTGTAGTATAGCAAAACTGATAAACAGTTGATGACTTACACTTTGCTATAATTCTCGGACTTGTTAAATACATAGTCCATTACATGCTTCCTTTTGCTAAACACCGATGTGAACAGATGCTCGTTGCGTAGCAATATCTCTGAAACTATTATTTGTTGCGGATCAGGTGACCCGCAATCGGTCGTGCATCCAAGGTTTTCAGGGACAACATCCATACATGACAGATGGATTTTTGAGTGAAGAAAAAATGGATGGTATTCTGAGTCCGTTCGTGGAACATAAACTGACCGTGGTGGACTGTCTCCCTGGTCAACCCCTGACACCGTATCATCTCCACACAACGGATCTACAACGTTTTCTGACTCTCGCAAGTCCCGTATAACGGACTCTACTTCAGCAGTAGAGTAAAGAGGGACAGAACCAATAATCTGAGTAATAGACCCATCCCCGACATTGTTAGGAACATCCTTAACAATGTTATCAGCTCCATTGTCAACCACTTCGGTACCAGCCTCTTCCACAATTACCTCACGAACGGTCTCCTTATTTTTATCGAGTAAAGAACTACCCTCATTGATTAAAATCTGGGGAGAACGGAATCCAGGGGGCTTACCAGCAGCTAAATATACCTCACCAGAATCTCGTGCACCCCGCCCGAATATCTCATTCACTTCCTGCGTATCATAAAAATCATTTGTGCCCAGCATAAAGGGTGATTGATCTTCAGGAGCAGATACGTTGTCTCCTTTACCAGCCAAATCACTAGTCACAGCACCTGTCTGGGGTGAACAGTTTCCAGGGGCCTCACCAGCAGCTAAATGAACCTCCGCACCAGACGGTTCCCCCCGTCCGAATATCTCATTCAATTCCTGAGTATTGTAAAAATCATTTGTGCACAGAGTAAAGGGTGGTTGATCTTCATGAAGCGTACCAGCCGGCTGATTGTCTCTCTTACCAGCTGAATCAATTGGCACGCCTACGGTTTGATCAATATCATCTTCCTTTCTATTATGCATGGTCGCCGACGCTTCCTGAAAGACAGGTGCTTTATCCATTGAGTCCTTAATTCGCTGTGATAAATTTGCTACTTCAGCAACATGTTGATGAAGTGCATCAGATTCAAAAAATTCTTGTGTGGATTGTGATAGGACGAAGTCCGCTGAATTAATCTGCGGAGTGGTCAGACGTCTAATCTTTGATGCTGCATCTGAGAACCAGGCATAGAAAACAGTTGCATTCCGCTGCATCTTCAAGTACAACTCATGCGCAGGCTACAAATAAAAAGACTCAAAAAATCAGAAGAAACACATGAACTAAACAAAATGAACTTAAAATGAACTCGAAAAATCAGAAGAAACACATGAACTAAACAATTCAACTAAACAAAATTTTCACAAATATAACATTCATGTTATGCTCGACAGAAATCAACTTAAAATAAATATTCAAACAATCAGCGAAAAGATAAAAAAAAATGACTCACATCCACGGCTCTCACATGCAACTCCTTGTCATCCTCAACACCCGGAGGAAGTTCAATCTGGATGAACTTCTTATCGGACGTTTGATCTGAAGTAAATTCCAAGAGTAAATTTGGGGTGCCCGATGTATTAATCACATTTGGATTAAATCCAGGTTGAATGCATCGGGGGTATTTTACAGAAGACCAGGTCTGACGCCCCAAAGACCCACCAACCAGCTCATCTTCTAGTCTAGAGGCCATCCTTTCATGATCCCAATGTTTTATCAGTGGCAGGTCGTGGGCTGAAACCATACCACGAAAGTCAAACCTCTGGAAATATGATATCATAAGAAACGGAATACAGCCGCGCAAACACGTTGGTGATTTCCTAGATTCGAGACCAGCCGCAGCCATCTGATCCAACACAAAAGAACACCAGTCATATTGACTAATTTGACTTACGTCTTCAACTGCCGATAGAAGCTTCATATCGACCCCATTTGACGTGGGGGCTAAGAATGTCCCCATACTGAACAATACAAAAAGCTTGCAAAACAGGTCCCCCCCTTCTTTGTCGGATTCAATGTCTTTTAGTAACTTCCCTAAGGGGATAGGATCAGCAGACTTTTTCACACCATAGTTCTTCCTCCAACGGTCCTTTAGTTGCCTAATTTCAATCTCAGAAGCCGCCTTCTTACGGCCAGTAGGTACTAGTTCAAGTGGCTTGGGACCGCGAGGTAGCATGAAACAATCATGTACGTCATGCTTCGTCAACAAGAACTCCTTCAACTGAGAAGGCCTAAACATAAAGCTGCCATCATTAAAAGCTTCATAAAACAAGTGTACATGTTCGACAGGATACTTTCTAAGCTTGAGCTCAAGCAGGCCACCAAACCCTATTCTCTTTAACGCTTCTCGCTGTTTATCATTGAGCTCTGAAATCAACTTCACAAGCCTACTACTCTTACATTTAACAACTATTGAGGGCGTACAATCCTCGTCGGGTTCTACCACTGATGGGGTTGAGTCAGTAGCAATGTCTACAACAGCATCTTCAGCAGCCATCTAAATGGAAAAAAAATTAATTCAACATGATATTCAAAAAATATCACTAAAGTAGTAAAATTAAATTACTAAAGTTGCAAAATAAATTACTAAAGTTATAAGAAATTAAAGTTTGTTATTTAAAGTTTCAGAAGCAGTGAATTGAAGTGTTTAAAAATACACTTAAAGTTTTCAAATTTAAAATACACTTAAAATTTTTATCAACTTTAATTATTGATTCCATAACTTTAGTCCATGTTTCAAGAAATTTGTTAAAATTGAAAATTTATTTTAATCTCAACACTTTAACACTGTTTTACGAAACTTTATTTCAATAATTCGAAAACTGAACTGGGTAACACAATCACTGGGTAATTGATAATGCATGGACAAAAACAAGACCTCAACATTGACAGAATTGCAGTTTCAGTATAAATGAAATTAAAGGATGAATATGATGAAGAAACTGAATTGGGTAACACAATCACTGGGTAATTGATATTGCACGGACAAAAACAAGACCACAATCATAAAAAAAACCAGGACTCATATGTTACCAATAATAATCTGCTTCACAAAATTAATAATAATAGTAATAAAATTAACAATAATAAAAAAAAAAGGCATGCAAGTACTTCAACATATGAATAAAGAATGGAAATTAACAAAAAAAGTACCTGAACTATGAATACTGGATGAGTTTTGGAATGTGAAGATTAACAGGTTCGATTAACAGGTTCTCAGTCGAAATAAACGAATTGAAATTAATACACAGGGTGAGTGTTGGATGGATGAGTAAGGTATTGAGAGGAAGAAGATGGGAAACGAAGATGGAGGAGATTAATTTTTAGACGATGGAAACGCAGATGGAAAGGAGGAGATGAACGGGCAATATTCTGAAGCAGATTAATTTTTAGACGGGAATGAAAATCAAAATGAATATGAATATCACTCTAGAAAACTGTTCCAATGAGTTAACGTGGGAAACTGGATAAAGAGTGTATTAATGTTTTGCATGGGAAAGTGAAAATGTTTTAATATTAACAATGAATCTCAGCCATCCAATTTTAGAGATCTAAGGGCTAGAAATGGGACTCATGGACTCATCTAAGGGGATGGGAC
>JAYMSF010001208.1:0-12572 GCA_036897335.1 Silene vulgaris | reverse complement strand
TTTTTAATGTGTAAATGGATGAGTTCAATAATTTTTAATAAAACTCATATTCTTTAACGTAAAGCTCAGATTCTTTATCAAAAAGCTCGGATTTTACACCGTACAACCATATACAACTGGTTGTATAGTCCATGAATTGACATATTTCCTTCCTAGTTCCTATACTTCGGAATCTTAAACCGTTTATATGTTCTTGTGAAGAGAGCATTAACCTAGATAAATGTCACATGTGAGTGTTGCACATCAAAACAGAAGAGAGTATTGACTTTAAAATCCGAAATTCACAAGGTAGATGCACTATAAAGTGAGTACAAACTAAGGAGGAAAATACAGGAGTTTGTATAAATGACGAGAATCATAAAAATGACAATCCGAAAGAGATGACAATGTTGACAACTTTCTAAACCCACATCATCGGAGAATAATCACCCGGGGAGAATCCCTGAAAATGGCGGGTAATGGTACCGTCTGCCATATTATAGACACCCATGTCTTTGCCTTTGCCGTAATTAGCAGTGAAAGGAAGATTATCTAAGCGGTCATCAGTGAAGTAGATGCAATTAGGCTTGCACCCATAATAACAACTAGGACTAACATTATCAACCCCTTCTTCGTAATCTGGCACTTGTACAGCAAACGCTTGATTTCGGCCAACAAACAAGGATATATCCCCCAAGTTACGGACTTTTCTCACAAGCGCCTTGTCGTTGTCCAATAGAGGTGTAGGGGGCACAAATATCTCCATAACTCGAAATCCAGCAGTCAAACGATCACGATTAGTTTTTAGGAAGGGTTGTGTTTCGGGTTGGAGAGCAAGTGTTTCGTGTTGGAGAGCCAACCTCACAACCACCAATAATTTGTTAAGTGATTCAACCAACACAAAATACGCTTTCCAAAGGTGTCGGAAAGTGAACCTAGGACCAAAGAGAGTACCGATATTGTAACTCTGAAATTTCTTTCTGACATCATCGTCACCATTAGAAATCATGTAGATTTCACCAATGCTACAAAGAGCAAAATAATGACCAATATCGAAAGGAGGCTTCACAACGGTCCAAGCCTCCTCGCCTGGCCTCCAAAATGCCAATTCTTCAAAAGCAGCAAGCATTACGGTATAACTATTTGTGCACGGGCATGCAGACAACGCGAATCTTGTCACACTAGCTGCCAATGCATCATTTCGCGGAAGTGGAATATAATTCTGACTTGGGCTGCATAAGGGATTGTAGAGAGACATAGTCAATCCCTTGGTAACTACGAAAAACCATCCTTGTGACGACCATAAACAACAATTATTAAAATTTTCTTGGTCAGTGTCGAGCTGCGGAGGCAACCTAATGAGCATTGGACAGACCCTATCAAAAGACAAGCGGTAGAAGAATAGCCGCACTGTCTTGCCTTTGGTCGTTGAACATGGTCTCACAGAAAGCGGAAGATTATCCAATTCTGATTCAGCCAATTCCTGCTCTGCCATCATTAACCACGGAACTTGAGGACTGCAATGGCCGACATGACCACCGTTAAGAAATTTGCAGTGTGATGCCCGTAAGACAGAATTCCAACGGCGACAGACAAAGTGTAAAGCCTCGAAATCTTCAAAGTTGGACAGCCGCTCTGCGATTTCAACCAATGGACCATTTGGTAGTTCTTCCCAACCATAGAATCTATCAATATCATCAATCCGTCTTCCTTTTCTTTCAGATCTCATCATAATTGTGCATTCCTAGAGTAATCGGAGATATGACAGCTCGCGCTTCCTATATTTATATGGTAAGGTAAACTCTTGCAGTTACCTAAACCGGGAGATACAATATTATTAAAGATCTAATTTCCTAATTCTAGTAATACTATTTTCCGAATAGCATAACAATATCACAAGAGATAATATGCAGTAGGTCTCCTGAGAGACCGTCTTTGGAATTATAAACGGATAATGTTACATAGAAAAATCAGAAATTCACAAGATTGTACATGCAATGACTAGAATAGTAACAATTCCAAGAATTTGATTACTCAGTTTCTTCTTTTAAGGGAGGCAGCTGATAGAATGACGAGAATCATAAGAATGAAAGCGGCAATGAAGGATGCAACAACTGCCCCGCTTACTCGCTGACAGAAACTCCCGAATTGCTGGCAGATGGCCACCCAGTTTGTCTTGTTGTTTCCCTGGTGAGCAAGATATACTATGGCGGCTGCTGCTCCTGCTCCTGCCATTGTCAATGCTAATACCACCTGAAAGAAACTACTGGTTAATGATCCTGTGACAAATATGCAGTATTTCCACGGGACTGGTACAGTTGAAATTCTATACTTGGAAATGAAAGTTACAGTTTGTTACCGTGTCAAGGGCGAGGAGGAGGAATTTCACTCCTGTGGCTTGTGGTCTTACTATGCTGATGACGGAGAATGGCAAGGAGAGTACTAGGTATGCACTTGCAACTGCATTTGCAGCGACAAAAAACCTGCAGTTTTCGACATTATTAATAACAATGAAATTTAGTATTCAGTTACACCGGTTTTACAGTGTACACTTACGAGAAAGCAGGGAGATCATAGTATCTAGCTCGAAACTGGAAGAACTGGGTGAAGAAATTCAGCGTTTGATTAGTAGTTCCCATCGTAATGGTAGCAGCTAGAGCCGTGATTATAGCAGCAAGCCTTAAAATAAAATCCAAAATCGCAAGGCCTCTTCCCAGCGCTCCTCCACCTCCACCACCACCCAAGTAACCTGCTTTTACAGCAGCAAACCCTTTGTTGCCTCTTGGCTCGGTCTGTGCATCATGGATGTTCACTGTGGCTGATTCATGGTGCGACATTCTCTCCTAGCTTTCTTTAGCTACTGATTTAATATAATAAGTGTAGAATGCAGTACTGTTGGGATGAAGAGTAGTTGTGAGATGGCTTAATTTCGTTGATGGCGGAATATATAGTTGCTGTTCATGCTTGGTAAATTAGGTAATAGTGCAGCAGATGAACTAAACAGAAGTGGTTACTGATACTTACTCCATTGTCACTAAAAAAAAACTGCTTTGAGCAATACTATTTTAATTCATTTTCAAGTATTTACGTGATCTCGTATATTTATATTTATAGCTTTTCCGACATATTACTGCCCCGAACTTTTTTCAAACGACAATTCGGATTTGAGATCTACGAAAATAGGTGTAATGTCAAAACCTCGTGTCTAATTAAAACCTTCGGTCAAAAAAAATATAAATTCCGTCTTTAATGACTAATTATTTCATAGAAAAAAGTGGCAACTGGCAAAGTATATGATCAAAAACCATGCTTGTTTTTCATATGTATTCAACTCCAGACAACAGAGTATCAGCTGTGTCTGCAATATTACAAAAAATTTAGCACTTCCTGTGATCAAATCACTGTGTATACAAATTGTGGTAAAACTGAAGCAGGGACCAGAAAACTGTTTCGATACAAAGTATCCAACAGCATGTCGACCCCCAAGCTGGGCAACTTTAGCTCTATGACTAAATATATGCACCCTCACTCATGTATTTTACAAGCCGTGGACTTCGACGACATTTATCATTCAACAAGAACACACCAACCAATGGACAAAAAGAATTATCAACCTCTGAAGGTTTGGAAGAGATATCAAGGTGGAGGACTACTTTACGGTCGCAAAGTCCAGCCTCGTACAGCGAGTGCCTGATGAATCTTATTCACAGCTTCTGCGGTGTCATTTAGGGGAGGATAGCTCCAGCTTTCTGATAACTGCAATTTTGAAGATAATGGTTCATTAGAAAACATATTATAAGGATTGGTTGACCAAATTCTGGCAAACAAATGATATTTGTTTAGTACTGTAGAATTTTTGAGCTACCAGATGTTTAAGATCTTGTCGTATAAAAACCTCAGTAATTAGGAAAAAAATGTTCTAGAATTTAGCATTTACGATCCCACGCACAAATTTTTCTGGCGTAGCCACTGTGGAAAATGATCACACTCCCTCCCTTAGTTTCATCAACTAGTACCGAAACAAAGGGAGAAGCAACAAAGGTTCAACCCTCGGTCAAAGGCTTGGACACTGGAGACCATCAAGTAAATTAAACACCAGACCAAGAAAACAAGAATATCAATGACCAACTTACATCCTCGGAACCAGTAAAAGGACGAACAAGGCCTCTTTCCTTGAGAGTATTGTGGAAGTCTGCAAACTTCCATTTACAACGCTCCGCTCCTACGACATAAACAGGCTTCCTGTGGATATACAAACGTTTTCAGCATTTTGGAGATATATTGATAGGTAAAACTAGCGTCACAGTCCTCAAGAACATACCCGGTGCTGCAAGCCTCGCTCAGCATGCTGACCGAGTCAGCTGTAATGACAAAAGCATCCGCCCACGCTAGATGCCCCAGATGTGGATTTGGCTCTGTGGGAAAAAGGCGGATTACCAACATTTAAATCAAATTGAAATCCTGTCAATTTTAGATCTCCGTACTAATACTACTACTACTACTACTAATACACGGCTTTAGTCCCAAATGGAATTGGGGTAGGCTAACATCAAATGTTGCATGGACCACAATCAGTGTAAGGTAATATCAATTTGATGAAGACAAGCAAAAGCTACCTTCTCCATCCCAGATGAACACTTTAGGATGATCACCGAGTTCTTTCATAATAAGCTTAAACACCTTCACAACATGAAAAATTTATCAGTTTTTTGTAAATTATGTCACATGGCAGAAAGTTAGGAACCAATAATACCTTATCTGGGGTTCTCCTTGAAAAAGATATCCTGACTGTACCACAGGTCAAAAGTGCATTCTTCAAGTAGGCTACAAGTTGTCTTGCGAGATCAACACCATACCGGCAGTGTCCTAGATTAAGAGTTCACAAGGTAAGTGAGCTTAATCTGCCAACTATGAGAAGCGGAAACAGTAAGACATGAGAAAGGACCAAGTACAAAACCTTCTTTACCCCTTCCGGCCATACACACCTTAGTAGTTAGTTCTAACCCTACAGTGGCTGGGAAGGAGAAAGTACAAAGAAAAAGGGAGAACACAAAGATTCAAGAATTGAATTTAGGTAAGATACTGTCATCACTATTCTCCAATTTTCTATCTATGAGCTTTCCTAACAAATTTTGATGTTGCTATAAAGAGAGAAAATATCCAAAATTTAGAGATTTTGCTAGATTGACAGTAAATGAAAAACAAAAACATCTTCGACGTTCTTTGGGTACCATTTATTATCTTGATATAGCCGTGTTGTATGTTTAATGCATATTTTTATCCATGGAAATAGTAACACGAACACATATAACGAACTATTAGCTCAATGAGGGTGAGGAATTAGTGATGAACCATAAGCTTGTTTACAATAAAGTTGGTGAAACTAAAGGTGCGCTGATTTTGATGATCTTGTATAGAATGACTTATTCTATACCTCCGGCCGACTGAAGTGAAAAGGTTTAGGTTGTTCTAGGTTCCATCTGGTTTACATAACATATAAGCATGTTTTCTTAAGCTATATCTAATAAACTAATACAAACAAGGACAAAAGATTTACTTGTTGGTCCCCCAATGTTAACCACCAGCAATGGCTTTGCAAGTGCCGCAAACTCATCATGCCAAGTTTTCGCAGCGCTCCGGAGAGCTGAGGAATCGATTTGATGCAAAGCTCCTACAGTGAGGACCTGAAATCGAGAATCAGTAATCAGTGGTGGCTGAGAAACTGAGAATAGAAAGACAGAAAGTTACACAACCAACATTCACTACATTAACTAATAAACACGCCAGCAAAAACAAACTGCGCAAAACAGGATGAATTTCAGGATTAGGTACGTACCACATTGCTACCAGGTGGCTCACGTGGAGTGATCCATGGTCGGAGAAACCGAGGAATCTGAGCTTGCGCTTGAGGAGTTAGAGGATAGTAATCATGCTTTGGAGTAATGACCATGTCAAATCTATCTAATCGCCTTCGAGGATGCTGAATCTGAAACCTCAAGAAGAGCATAGAGTAAGATGAATCTTTAGTTCCTAGTTAAACTAAGAAAGCCAGCTTAATGATATACCCCTAGTCAAATCAATTGACCATGCTCGTTTTATAAACCAGGCTTCATTTTTTGAAAACTTTTCTTGAGTAACAAAACGCAAAATACAAGGATCAAGGAGAACAACTGACTGTACTACGAAAGTTCAAACTTCAACGAGGTCAAAATACTAATAATCATGACATTTCACCCTACAAGACACTAGATTTGGTCCGCGGATCCTTATTCACTAAGAGTTTAATGATGCCCATCACTAGTCTCAGTCTATTTCTAGGGACAGAACCATATGAGAGGCTAAAAGTCACAAAAGTAGGGAGGGATACAGGAAAACAAAAACAGCACCATACCTGAATTACAAACACATAATCTGATGCCAAACGCCTAATTGAGCTGGCAATTGATATAGTATCCCTTCCGGAAGCTATGACCAATAAAGGGCCATCCCTACAAAAATGAGTTTTGATATTTCAGGCACCGAACCCAATACAGATGGTACGTAAAGACAATAAAACTGTACAATCTAGCACATTAAGTAACTATAAGTGTCTCAGTATTGATGGGATAAAGCATACGGATCCTCCTCTCCCCTGCAAGCAGAGTACCGAACCACTCTTTTGACTGTTCTATACTTAACACCAGTGCCCTCTGTTTTCACTTCAGTCAAATGCATTCCTTGAGTTAAGTTACTTGGCTTACTATAAAGCTTATGTAGTTAACGTAGGCATACAGGCATGATAACAGGGTGTCTAAAAGTTACTTCTACCAGGAGTTTCAAGTTTTTCACTCAATTACTTTAATCAGGCTAACATAGGAAGAGTACAGTAGAAAATTAACTAATGAAGTAGCACACATATCATAGGTTTATGCTTAAGTCGTTAATATGTAACGAAATAGTATTCACCTGGAAAAAACTGTACACAGATAAGAAATTCCTACTCATCTACAGTTTGAAAACCATCTCCTTCACAATCATCTCCTTCAGATATGAATGCTTATAATGTTCAAGGTTCAGCAGGCAGTAGGTGAATCAAAAAAAAAAATGGAGACCGATCTTACAAGTAATAAAAGGAACAAGAATGTACTTTTCAAAAGTCGTTTGTGCCATGCTTACAATCTGCTTCGCGTCAGCATCTAAGATGGATGACAAACCAACACTGCTAGAATTAGCCAAAGGCGTATAACCAATTTTATTCCGTTGTGACGATAGCATGATATGTGAATAAACACAAATCTGTCTTATAATACAATCCAACTTCTTGTGAAGAGAAACAGGTAGCCAATGAAGCCATTCATTAATTCCTCCTGCAGGCCTAGTAACACGCTGCATAACCAAGACATAAGAGATTGAGTACATTAACAAGAACATTACCATGACACCTGCAAAACAAGAACCAGAAAAGAAAAACGAATAAAACAAGGAACTACACAACTGCTCTGAACTATAGTATATTGTTTTTGGATGACGTCAGGAACCAGCAATCGCTATCTTATGTGCACAAAGGGTAAACCCACACGCATGCACAATAGCCTACAAATCACACAAACAAGGGTAACAGCCTCTGAATCCGGATCACATAGCCAAAGGCACAATTATTCTCATACTTGAAACCCATGAATCAGTGTTTCATGTTTTAACCAACTGAGCTAACCCAACCTGGCATTGCAGGATAAATCCTAAGCTGATGTCTATTACATCTGTAACAAATGGCTTATTGGTTTGACTTAAGTTCAATATCGAAATTAAGGCAAACATACATTATATCTAACTTTTGTTCTGAATAAGAGAAATAAATGCATCATATACAGCCACATCAGAGCATTTGCATTTAGCACATCAAGGAGCATATAGATCAAGACAGCTATAAAGAGATGAGACTAACATTCATAGTTTTAGACCTAGTAAACTGGGTTGCACAACATATCTAGTGAACCGGATCAGTCATCCTCTAACTAAAAGCGGATTAAAATAAGCCACAGGCTGAATAAAATTTTTGAAGTAAACCTTTTTAATGACCTATCCTTTACCAACATCCTAGATGAATTAGCAAACCTAAGAAATAGAACACTGTACCAAGCACACTGTCAAGTCACTCATCCTCACCTGAGTCATCCATGCATACCTTGCACAAACCCGCCACACAAGAGTCTAAAATACAAATGCTTTGAATTCTGCAATTGTCAAATCTTCGAAGATATGAAACTACCATCTTGCATTCTTCATTATTTCTTAGGCAGACACATGACACCTGTCTTTACCCTCTAACCCCCTCATAGCAATAGCAATCAAATTAGAGTCACAAGTTTGGAGTCGTTGACAATCCTATGACACGAGAAATCTCAGACTCTAAATTCATTGAACATTTCAACTGCAGATAAATCCTCATTAAATGAACAAGTTTGGAGGCATTGACAATCCTATGACACAACATTTCTTGTGTTCACCTGTTAGCTTGACAGTTGAAAACGCTTCCTCGTAGAAGGGTATGAAGCCAAATTCCCAGTTCTTCCTGAAGAATGAAAAACCAGCAAACACGGCCGTTCACCGTTCTAACTAGAATACTAGATCAACCAATTTCAACACGCCCTTCCCAAATAAATCACCACTCAAACTAAAATGGTGCTCAACCACAAAACCTAATAATAACACTACATTCTTCTTGACAATTCTGCAAAACTAACCAATCTAACAAAAATACCCATCTACTAAAAACCTAAAATTAATCAAACATGACCTCCAGATCACCCTAAACCAATTGAACCCAACGAAAAATGATCGACACTTTACACTAGATCATTCATATCATCAATTGTGCAAAAATTGAACAATTTAAGATTGCCCACCTCCTAAAAACCTGAAACCCATCAAACATTCACTCCTCCAAACCGCGCTAGCAATCGAAATCATTGAAAAACATCAAAACTTTACACTTGCAGTTCTTGCACGCATAAAAACTAAACATTAATACGAAATAACATAAACTAAAAACCCTAAATTAAATGGTAAATTGGCAACACTAGATTCTTCATGTCAATTCTGCAAAACTAAACAAACATAATCATTCTGAAGGAAATAAATCTACTACAAATACGTAAATTGAAATAAAAAAAACAGCCAGCCTAACAAAACTAATAAGAGGGTAAAAGGAGAAAAAAAGAAGAGACTAAAGATAGAAATGGGAGAGGATGGTTACCGGAGGCGAATACCGGCACTCAGATGATCGGAAGAAAGTAGAGCGAGTGTCATGTTTGGGGTTAGGGTTTGAAATTGATTTGGGGAAAGAGTGATGAGGGATTGTAGACTGAAAAGACAAAGCACGGTGGTGGTGGAGGACGTCAGTGGTGGTGGTCAGTAGCAGCAGGAGGACGGCGGGGCGGCCGGAGGAGGAGAATCCGAAAAAGAAGAAAAAGGAGAAGGAAGGAGAAAAGGAGAAAGGGAAAGAAAGAAATAAAGGAAGAGTGGTTGCCGGAGGGAGGAAGGGACGCCGCCGAAGGTGGTCAGTCAATGTGGTGACGTCGGCGAGGTTGGCGGAGGGAGGGAGAGAGTGCTTGGTTGCATGAGGTTAGGGTTTAGGAGTGAGAAGAGAGTGAGGGTGAAAGTGAATTGGGGAGAGTGAGGGGTGTCGTTTACTTTATTTTATGTTGTTAGAATTGTGACGGATATTCCGTCAGTATTCTCCACATAAACTGACGGAATGTCCGTCAGGACTTATTTACCACCGACACTAAAAAATCCAGCTGGCAGCCTTAAAACATACTGACGGAGTTTCCGTCAGGACACCTAATTCACTGACGGAATTTCCGTCAGGAAGTTTTTAGCGCCATTGACTTGGTCAACGCGCCAATAAGTTCTGACGGTTATTGACGGAGTTTCCGTCAGTAATGTGTCCTGACGGAAATTCCGTCAGTAAGTCGTCAGTTTCCCGCGTTGACTGACGATCGCTATTTTCCGTCAGTTTTTTCCGTCAGTAATCCGCGTAATCCTTGTAGTGACTTTTGATGGCCTCTATGACATCCTTTCCCACCACATCCCAATTGTCTTTGAAGAATTGCCTACTGTACCCATCAGGGCCAGGAGCCTTTGTGCCAGGAATCTCAAACATGGCTGCCTTAATTTCTTCCCCGGTTACAGGTGCAGATAGTATGGAACAATGCTCCTGAGTAAGACACTTGCCATACTTCACCACCTTTTCATTTATTGGGCTCACTGTGCTTGCACTACCCAACAGTTTCTTGTAATAATCCTCAAATGCTCCCTGAATAGCCTCAGGAGTATTACACAAATGATCATTCATGTCTTTCACTTGAAAGACTCTATTCTTAGCCCTTCTGCTTTTGATGCTAGCATGAAAGATTGCAGTATTCTCTTCTCCATACTGTATCCAACTTCCTTTTGCCTTCTGTCGGAGATATTGGTCTCTTACTTCACTAGAAGCTCCACCTCTCTTGCACATTCTCTTTCTGCTTTACAGAAAGCCTCATTTAGAGGGTCAGATTGCAACTGTTCCTGAAAATGCTTCAGAGAAGTTTCAGCCACCTGAGTTAGATTCTCAATATCAGAGAACTGCTCTCTGTTCAATTTGTTCAGGGCCCCCTTTAATCCTTTCAGTTTTTTCACCACTTGGAACATTGGTGTCCCATGAATATGGTGTTGCCACCCAGTTTTCACCAGCTCATCATATTCAGGTGCCAATTTCCACATATTGTAATACTTAAAGGCCTTTCCTCTCTTCTGTTTTTCCATTTCCAGATGAATCAAGCATGGACAATGGTCAAACATTCCTTCAGGCAGGAAATGAACATAGCTATCAGGAAATTCATCCACCCACACATCATTCATAAGTACTCTATCAAGTCTGTTGTAAACCCTATCCCCATGCTCATGTTTGTTGTTCCATGTGAAAAAAGACCCTGTTGCACTAAGATCATCAAACTGACAATCATGAATCAGCTGCAACATAGGCCTCATTTCTGCATTGGTGATAGCAGCCCCACCAATCCTTTCGTTTCTTGCCATGACTACATCAAAGTCACCTGCCACAATCCAAGGCCCATTAATTCCACCATGGTAAGACCTCAAACTTTCCCACATAGGTTCTCTATCAGCAGCTTTATTCAAGCCATAGACAACTTTAAACCAAAACACTTTCCTTCGAGCTTTATCCACAACTTTGGTGTGAATACACTGAACTTGTATATCCAGCACATCCACCTCATAAGCACTTGGTTCCCATATGAGCCAGATTCTACCTCCTTTATGTAGGCTAGAATTAGTACATATTGACCAAGAATCACACAGTTTATTCCTTATTTTATTCCCATTGCTACTTCTTATTTTAGTTTCTAATAGTCCAAACAACCCCACTTTATTTTGATAGAGGAACTTTTTTTATTTCTAATTGTTTCTGTGGGTTATTCATCCATCTAATATTCCATATTCCAAAGCTACCCATCATCAGTATTAGTCTGGCTTGATTCCCCAATTTCCATCACTCGAGGATCTAGCACCCCAAACCTAGTCTTCTGCAATGAGTGTGTCAAGGACACCATAAAGGATATGCCCCCATGATAAGTGCCTAATTTACACATTTTACCCCCCTTACTTTAGCTCTACTTTTCATGTCATTTGGCACTTATCTTAGTGTTTTATGAGCTAATTTGTGTATTCTAGTATCTTTGCTTGCTTTGTCATGTGTTGTAGGTACTTAAGCTCTTAGGAGCTAAATTCTACTAATATTGCAAGTCTAGAGTACAAGGTTAAGTCAAGAGCAAAGTGTTATACCAAGTGTAGAATTTTGCATGGGTTTATGCATGGAGATTTAACGGATTGAAGTAACAAATGCAAAATTAAGTCAATATGCAAAGTCAATCCCATAAAGAAGTGGAGAATAAAGAGCTTAGGATACTCTTAGGATGCCAAATGAAGGTCTTAAACCGGGTGATTAATCGCACAATTAAGCACCAACATTGGATCCTTATTGATTAATGCACGAATTAAGTGCGTTTGACCTGGAACACTACGGTCCCGATCGGGTCCATGTCACCCCGATCGGGACGGGCCTATTCTTAGTTGTTTACGTTACTCCCTTTGTTCCTATATAAAGGGAGTTGATCCGGGGCATTGGTACACACTATTTTACACACTTTTACTTAGCAAATTCTCATATTCTCATAATTAGTTAAGCTTTCTTTTACTCAAACAATTTCCATTCAAGTTTTAATACAAGTTTCATTTCAAGTTTCATTGGGTTATTTGGTTTATGTTCTTCATTTCAAGTCTTAGTTCTTCCATCCGGTAGTGTATTTCTTCCTTTATTTACCATTGCATTTTCATTATGTTGATTATACCATTTTCTCTTAGCTTCAATTATAGTATGAGTAGCTAATTCTCTAGTCTAGGGACTAGGGGAGACATGTAACAAAAGTATTTGCAATATGACATAACTTGTAAATGTAAAATGTTGTTCATAATGTTTCTATCACATGCTTGCTTAGTTAAGATTAATCTATGTTTAAAGGCCATAAATATTGGTTAAGTGAGTTACCTCGTCC
>JAYMSF010001207.1:0-12582 GCA_036897335.1 Silene vulgaris | reverse complement strand
CTCTCTTTACATTAAAAAAATAAAAAAATAAAAAAAATAAAAAAAAAACTCCAAAAAACAGTGGATCCTGGCCCAATATAAATTTGTGGTTCAAGAAAGAAACGTTAACTGTGCAATTTGTCATGGCCCAATGTTACTTGCTAATAGACTGACCAGCCCATAGCTTCAATAAAAGTTTTCAAGACCACAAGTCTAAAAAAAACTTTCAATTCCCCTCTTCGGAATTAGAGGTGATTATATTAAGGTCGATTTTTTGTGGATTAATACGAATTTCTTTTTTTTGGATCGAGGCGGAAATGATATGAACGGATTTTATTTCGTGTATTTTTAAGAAAGCCGGTAATTCTAAACTTAAACTTCATTAGGTCCAATAATATTGGTTTGAGTTATAGGTTCTGTTTGTGCAAACGCCAAAAGCATATTTACGGTAGCAGATAACGTTGGCGAAATACGGTTGACATATTTTAGTAGTAGATTTGACTATCAAATTGAATTAGCAGAATTAAGAAAACATGTTTGGTAATTAGGAGATTATATGACAAATCTATCATTTTCATGTATAAAATGGATATGTTATTGCAATATGCTGCTATTAGCAGCATATTTAAAAACAGTAAATTCCGGCCAATATGTTTTCTAAATATGTCATTAACCAAACACACGAAATTAGTAAATTAATAATTCAATCTATTATTAAACTGAAATCTACTAATTTCACTTAATTTTTGTGTACCAAGCAGCGCAAAATCACTCTATTACATTTTACAAGGTTATTAAGATAGTTTGTCGCTTGGTCATCAACCGGTGGAGTCATTGTTTAGTTGTCCATCATCTCATTTTGGTTTCAGTTTTGATTAGAGTAATACAAAATCGAAATGTAATTCAATCATTGATTCAGTAACAATTCATCATATATTCAGAACTTCATGATATTAGATGACAATAAATCGATAATTTTATCAATTTTATTTTTCATCATCCTTATTCGATTATTCCTTATAAGTCACCCTTAATCAGGTCTTTTCAGTTTTCACCTTTTGAACTTTGTACCACAAATCAAAATCCCAAGGCTCTCTAATCCTCATTGCTTGTCTTTCACAAATTCTTGTTTTAAACGGACCATTTTCGTGTAACCATAATGGTTCACCCAGTGCTAGAACTTATGTTAACTTGTTTTTAGAAATGGTTACATTTAGCTGTCCAATAGTTACCAAATCCCGTAATATTATTTCAGACCAAAATGACCCGTCTGAAGGGAGATCAACCCCAAGTCTTAACTCTTAACTCCTCTTTTAACCATGAACTCTAGCAAAAACGCCATGCAAGTTGTTGATTAAAAACAAAAACATTAATCTGCCCAATAATGATATACTTCTTCTTGTATTTATAACTACACGACATTTAACTGAAACATTCCCATATTAAGCTTCTTATGGCCGTTGTCCTCGTCATTTTACCAAAATACCCTCCCCTGTTCTATTGGACCACCCACTACCACTTTGACCATTCTCCTGCATCCTGAGGACTGAATTGTCATTCACCACGCAACTCAATCCCTCCTGACTGATACATCACACTTTCCACAGTAAATAATTCAAATCCTTCACATTCTTCATGCATGTAAATTAAATAAAAACGTAAATAAATTAGTTTACTGCATGTTAACGGCACACTGCACCCTATCGGCCTATCTTATGTCTTTTTGACTGAACTGTAAAACAAGTAAAAAAAAAAAGTTAATTATTGTCAAACACCGTCTTATAGTGTGACACGGTCTTTTTAGAGATTAAATTACCAATTCATGTTCAAACATATCATTTGATTTTGCAGATTTGCCAAGACACAAACGATAACGTTAATTAATACTCCGTATCTTTAATCACAATTATAAAATTTTATTTTTATTGTACTTACAAATCAAACACCGAATTGGCATGATTATATTTTCTCGCAAAGAACTCTAAAGATTATTTCATTGATCCGGCCATAATAACCCGATCCGAATAAACTAACCAGTACCCGACCTGAATAAAGCCGACCAAATATTTATTGTTTCACACTGATTATTATCCATAAATAACTTGATAATAGTTGACCCGAAAATACCTAGAACCCAGAATGACCCGACGCGAAGTCTGCAAACCCAAGCTAAACCGACCTGAATCCGACTCGGTTAACCCATTTACAAGGTCTAACAAATAGTGTCATAACATGTGCCCAATAAAACCGTCTTATTCTATAATCTTAGCCAGTAGCAGGCTAGCAGGGAATCAGCGATGAACTTATCCTTTGACCATGAAAAGTAACGCCCAACTCTCTCAACTTTATATAGTTTTTACTTTTTACCATCCCAACATAATTTTCACCATCTATATACATTCAGTCATTCATTGCTCATATGAACGTACACATTTTAAAAAAATGGGGAGTTGTGTATCAAAAATAACACAAGAAACATTGTCAAGATGCAAAGCAAGAAACAAATACATGAAACAATTCCTTGAATCTCGTCTTAATCTCTCCGTTTCACTCTCTTCCTACTTACGCTCCCTCCGCTCCGTCTCCGCCGCCCTTCTCCGCTTCGCCGCCGCCGAATCATCTCTCCACCAAAACCACCACCCTCCTCCTCCACAGTCGCCGCCGCCGCCAATGTCGCCGAGTACAGACACGTGGACAACCAATGCGCCGCCGCCGCCGCCAATGCCGAGCGGTGGGTCCACGTGGGATTTTTGGGACCCCTTTGCGGCGGAGTGTATGGGTGGGGATGAGTGGTATGATAGTACGGACGGTGGTGGTAATGTGAGTCCGGTGGTGGTGAATGGGGTTTTGAAGGAGAATGCGGAGGCGGAGACGGAGACGGGGGCGGTTTTGAGGGATGGGAAGGAGATGGTGGAGATAATTAAGGAGTTGGATGAGTATTTTTTGAGAGCGGCAAATGCTGGTGGTTTTGTTTCCGGGGTCCTTGAAATCCCGGCTTTTTCTCACGGTAAGATTATCATGAGACCGTATTATTAATTTTCGTAAAAGGGCACAATTGGTGGACGTAGTCGTGTACCCGTGCCAATGAAAAATTTGAAATTTTTAGTTTAAATTTTCAATTGTTTCTAGCTTATTTATTGTGCGAATAGCTCACTCCTATATAAATTCTGGTTCTGCTACTGGATTAACGTAGTGTATTAGTTAAACGGGTTGATATAATTGTCGGTTTAATTTAACATATGTGAAAATTTGGAAAATAGTCTAACAATTGAACATGATGTTATAAGGTGATCATTTTTTTGTTTTATTGTAAGTATGGTTTTACGGAAGACTTGCATTTCTAATTGTTAGATGAATAAATGTTCAACTGGTCTCTCTTAAGACGGCGAATAAATAATTTAGTTTCTTTTAAGTTTTAAGATATAGATCGGTTTTAAACAAGAATTTGCGAGAAATGTTTGTCTATGATCAATTTAATACTATGATTTAATTAATGTAGGGAAGGAGAGTAATAATGGTAGGAGCTTAAGATGGACACCGGTGCTATGGGGAGGAAACGGGAAGCTAAGCGGGTTAGGGTTTCGAAAATTAGGAGAAGATTGTGGCATGGTGGTTGGAAAAATGGATATGATTAATATTAATCATGGTATTAATAATGTCATTAACCATAATGGTGGCAGTCATAGTGCTACTGTAGAGAGACTTTATGCTTGGGAAAAGAAGCTCTTTTCTGAGATCAAGGTATGTTATTTCTAGTCAAAATGTCCTACCGAGTCTTGATACCACCCTCTCAAATACGGAGTACATATTATCGGTCTATCATTTTAAGGGTCCGTAAAACTTTGGATGTAAGAGGTGGTATCGAGTCTCAATATTACCTGGTGATGCTATCTCATTTTCGTTTCTAGTTATAATTCCGTCACCTATAATAATTTGTTGCACAAAATTGGAACAGAATGCGGAAAAATTGAAGATGGAGCATGAGAAGAGAGTAGAGCAACTAAGGAGGTTGGAAGCAAAGAAGGCAGACAACATGAAAACAGAGAAAATCAAGAAAGAGGTTGAAAAATTGCAGAAATTATTGGAAGTTGCTTCTCAGGCTATCCAAACTACCTCAGATGAGATCAATAAATTAAGGGAGACTCAACTTTATCCTCAACTACTTGACATTATTAAAGGGTAAATATAAATTGTCGTAAACTCGTGAATCGTGATTTCTTTGATGATGATAGTTCTAATGATCGATAGGCTCATATAACGATTTTACATTAGCTGATTCCAAATCATTTCAGGATGATGCTTTTTTGTTACTGTTTGATGGTAATGGGTGTTGTTTAAAATGGCTTGTAGATTTATGTGCATGTGGAGAAGCATGTACGAGTGCCACCAAGTACAACTGGACATTGTTGGTCGGCTCAAGTACCTCAACACCACTCCAAGCACCGAACCCACGTCTGAGATTCATCGACAGTCAACATTGCAGCTCGAGTCTGAAATCCAACAATGGCAACAGTCCTTATTTGACTTAGTTAAGTCGCAACGTGACTACATCCGCTCCCTAACTGGCTGGCTCCGACTAAGCCTTTTCCAATTCAACCAAAACTCGCTAATGAGATCGATCCAAGATTCCACAATCTACTCCCTTTGTGAGGAATGGCAAGTGGAAATTGATCATGTCCCTGATAAAGTAGCCTCTGAGGGGATCAATAGTTTATTGAGTGGCGTTCACGCCATTGTTGTCCAACAATCTGAGGAACATAAGCAGAAGAAAAAGTCTGAAAATGCTGACAAGGAACTTGAGAAGAGAGCAGCTGAGCTAAGAGCTGTCGAGGGCAAATACGGCCCATCTTCCTTGTCCGAGGTATCAGGCACTAGAAGGGGATGGGATCCAGTTGGGGAAAAACGGGTCAAAGTCGACATGTTGAAGGTTAAGGCGGCAGAAGAGAAGAGTAGACATGAAAAAGCAGTCGGGATGACAAGGGCGATGACCCTAAATAACTTGCAGACGGGGCTTCCCCATGTTTTTCAGGCTCTTACTGGTTTCTCAAGTGTATGTGCTCAGGGTTTTGAGAACGTATACAAGGACAAAAATATGGACCAGGAACATCATACCGGTCCGAAGCTAATGGTTTGAAACATAAAGGATAACCTGAGATTTTTGCTGGTTTAGTTTATGATGAAATCAGAGTATTTAGTAGTTTAGCCAATTTTTTTGTGTATAACCCATAATATCATTTAAATACTGCAAGAGCGACTTTTTAATGGTTTTTTCGGTGCTTAATTTAAAATGGACGTTTTCATTTCGAATTGGTAGGACTTGGGAGTATTAGATGTCAAACCATCTGTAAAGGATTTTCATCTTGTGCCAATAATGGTTTAATAACAAAACAAAGGTACCATTATCCTTTACAAATTACGACTGATATTTCATCAAAATACAGCCGATACATGCGCAAACAAAGACATGCCACCAGAATATGGCAAATAACAGCACTGCATCATAATACGCTCCCATGATTCATAACCAAGATCACTCTGGTCTAACTCAAGACAATCTTCATACAATCAAGTTAACAGTTCGAATGTTCGATATATACAACCTATACAATTGAACCCTCTAGAACTAGAATCTGCTCCCGCAATGGAGGAAGATGGATTAAGCTACCAGCTGGATTAAGCTACCACGGCAAAAGATCATAAATATAATCTCCCGAAAAAAGTTACTCATGACGGAAGAGACAGCTGAGATTAGTCTTACACCTCAATATGGCTACTGAAAGAACGACCGTGTATCAATAACTAGAAGTCTTCAATTTCATCATCATCAGAAAACTCAGTTGATCGGTCTATGGCATTCGTAAGATCTTTTTCATCATCTTGAATTGTGTTGTTACACAAAAATGCTGCAGATCCAAGCCATTTTAGTGCTGGTTTATATTCAGTGCAGACAACAGATAAATTGGATAAGCTCCGCCCATAAGAACCCTCGACTCTTTGCCTCTCTATCTGGTGCTGCATTAACAAATGCAAGGATCAATTTACAGCAGTCAATAGGATAGATAACGATGTGCATGAAGCTTACAGAATCAAGAACTTAGTAGGTTTTAAGGTGCAAATATAGGATGCATGCAGAAGTGCAAAATTAATAGACATGTTGAGATGATTTTATGAGGAAACCAAGATTTAGAAAAAGTCACTCACGAATCACGACATAAAATGTCTGAATTGTGGCTCCCTCTTTATATACCAAAAAGAATTATTCTTAACAAGTAAGGATGATACACAACAGAACAGAGATTTCCAAATGTACCGGGATAAGTACTCACCATATTGCGACGTGCTGATTGCTCCGCTTGCCAAACCATTGGTCGGCGTATTGAATGCCACCTGTGTTGGAAATTAACTTATATTATGACAAAGGTGTTTGTATTTGGTGTATAAGCAAAAGCATAAATACAAGCCATACCTAGAGGGAGAAGGATGAGCATTCCCAAAAAGCACCCCTCTCACAGCTACCGAAGCAGCGGCTGACTGAATAACGTTCTCTGCTTCATAGCTTCTCGAAATTCCTCGATAGTTGGAGGAAAGAAGGCAATCCGTATCACTCAAGTAAGATGACACAACCCATGCGTCTTCAATTGCTTCCTGGCTCAGGAAATCTAACACTGCAATGCAAAAATGCCCGAGATACAAGATTAAGAACTGCTTTCATTAGAACAACTAAAATTTGGGAACAAGGCTGTAAATCTGTAATTGTAGCAAGGAAGTGTAAAAGAAAGACTCTGAACATTAGTCCCGTGCTAGATGCAATACCTAGTAACTATGTACTCCCTCCGTTCATATAGGTTTGCTACAAAGATAGACCCATTTGGCATTACACAAATTCAAAAGACCATGCTTATACTTATGCTTACGTGATGGGGTCTAGAACAAAAAGTAGCAAACCCAAATAAATAGATGGAGAGATATTTAACAAGTATATATAGTCATAACTGAACGATTTGAACACATGTGGTCAGTTTGAAAGAGATGCAAATGATGGGAATTTCTTCAGCAACGGTACCGCACAATTTGCTTCTCCATAGCCATAGCCATAACCAGAACTTTTATACGGAGTATAAAAATTGATGTTGAAAACTGAAAAGGGAAACTCTTTATTTTGATATCTAGTTCTTTTGCCACATCCACTATTATATACCCTCCAGCCGAGCCAATTTCAATTAGAAAATAAGAAAATGATAATTGGAAAGAAACACACGCTTAACAAAAGCTAGTCAATTGCCTTCTCAATTGTAGCCAAACATAGATAAATAAGATATTTAACTTTTAAATGTGGGAAATTCAGCAAGATCAGAGGGTGGAATCATAAATCAAAGTGAGGGAGAATATAAGGAGTGAAGCAGAAAAAATGTTGCAGTTCAGTTGGAGGGAGAGTTCATTAATGGTTTGGATGTTGCGGAGAGGGATATACACAATCAGCGGAGAAGTGGCTAACCATTTTCAAACAAAAAATCAGCCACTGGTTTTGCTTGCCCATATGCTTGACTAAGAACCTTCTCTGGAGCATCCATCTTCAAAGGTAATCTGGTGAATCCTTCTTTCAAATAGAAATCTTCATCTACAACAAAAACAAGTCTTCCAATTAAACATTTTAAGCACACATCGAGCTTGTGTGAGGCACAAAATAACACCTGACACTTCTATTAGAAACTATTTATTAGGTGTGCATGTGCTATAGACAATCAAGCACTTAAACAAATACAATAAAAGTGCTAATGAACGACAGGCTTTAAATGGTAAGTAAGGTCCACCAAAAGACATTAAAACTTGAGACAATGAAACTTATGAGATGCACTAGGAAATGATGCGCAAAAGACCATAGGACTTGACAAATACAATAATCATGCTAATGAACAACAAACTCTAAATTGAGAAGTGAGATATCCATTGTCACCATAGGACATTAAAATTTGGGAAAAATAAGTGGAAGAGAATAAAAGTGATAAGAAGCTGCTATACTTCACATAGGAGAAAAATTATTTCTGGAGTTGAATTCTGCAGGAAAAAGAAAAAAGAAGGGAAAACGCAAAAGAAGATGGAAAAATATAAGCTACAACCCCCATAGGCCATAACCCAAGAGCTAGGTTAAAACACATCAATCACTCCCTGGCACAACTTACAGCATACCTCCTTTTTTTTCGTATTATTGCTTCTGAATTGCCAAAGTTACATATACGAAGGAAAAGTGGGAATAATAGTTTTTTCCTTTTTTGGGAGGTTTGTTTGGAAGAAAGAAGAGATTCAAACTAGAGCCAGAAAACAACATTTAAAACTAATGTATGTGAAAGCTTTACCCAAAGCAATAGTATTAATAATCATGATAAATACATAAACTTTGACAGCTACACTGTTAGTGATACTTACTGCATTCCATGGTACAATCAGTCACCCTTTTGTTGTGCAAAACCTTCCCAAGGGCATGAAATAAAGATAGTGTTTGATCTCTGCCTAATCTGGATGATAAATCAGCATCCTCTTGAACAGGATCAAGCCCACTAGCTTCAGAGTCGCATTTGTCAGAAAACAAAAGCCCCCTTCTTTGTTGTTTCAGAGAAAAGTACTGTAAAGTCATGATAGCCTGTCTAATATCTCCTCCACTTGCATTAGCTATTGAATCTATTTGCTCACTATCTGCGCTGCATTTTTCTTGCATACATATTCTCGAAAGTGCCTTTTTAAGGGAATTAACTGTTACTGGATTGAAAGCCACCTGAAAAAATTCAGTGAACAAGCTCGCAAAATTTTAACAATTTCAAGTTCAAGGCATCTAAATGGTAAAGAAAAACAGCTTTCCAGGAATGGCGACCTTACAAGCTCCAGCACTCTCTACTGCTGATGAAACTTCATCCCAGTAACGCATGCTTACATCAGCCGAGTCAGCACCACTGTACTCAGTTATACATATCACTGTGGGTATCTGAACAGACCTAACAAGAAGTTCCAAGCACCTCTGAAGTCTTCCTTGAGCAACTTTTCCATTGGCTAAAGGCAGATCTTCAATCAAGAGTACCATAGACGGTCTTGACCCTTCCAAACATGATGAAAGCAGTCCATATTTTCTTACACGTTCCACAAAATTCTCAAACTCATCCAGCTTCGATATGTACCGTAGTCCTGGACATTAGTAATATGGCTCACTAAGAAAGTATGATAAAATGATAAATAGAAGTAGCAGGCAGGTTTATTAAAATCCGGAACTTAAAAGGTAGAGAATATAAACAAACCTATGTTTAGTTTTTTAAATGAATTGCTTTATTCCTTATTTGTTCAAATCAATGAAATATAGGATTTAGCTTCGCAGAGTCTTCCTTACATCATATATAGAAACAAACTTTATTTTTCAACTTACATGCAGTTATTTTTGCCTCAGTTGTTTTGCACGAATAAATTACTTAAACACTTCACTTTACCACGTACTATAGTTAGCAAAATTCCTGCATCTCAATCTAATCCAAATAATACAGTACCACTTGTGAAAGGTCTCTCAACACCAATACGACAACATTACCACAGTACAGTCTTTTCCTCAAGGGTCTCGCAAACAGTGGGATAAGGAGGGAGGTCGAATGTACGCAGTTCGCAACCCTATCCTTGCAGGTGAACACACATAAGTTGCTTACATATAACCCATAATGAAAATTGCATCAAACCCAACAACAAACATCCAAAATATATTCCAATTGATAGAGGACAAACTTTGCAGCAAAAGTACCTGCATTTGAGTTATGAAGATGTTCTTGCCAAAGGGTTGGAGTAGGCGTATTCCACTCGCAAATTTCTGCTCCAACATGAGAAGCAACAGCACGTATAGTTGCCTACAAGCAAACTTCACCACTAATTAGAAAACCACTAATTAGAAAAGCCAAAGACCAATTTGACATTGAATACTATTGCATATGAAACGACTAGATCAAAATAACTAGATAATGAAAGAAATGCTTGATTGATGCTGGATAAGCACAACACATATGAAGTGATAAAGTCATGAGATCAAGTGGAACATACAGATTTTCCAATTCCAGCTTGGCCAGTGATGAGAAGACCATAATTTTGGCACTCCTACAACATAGGCAAATCAAATACCCGTCAATAAGCATGTTCAACTTTGTCTCTATACCTTAACTTACTACACTTGCCAAACACTACACACCTTTGAATTGTTCAGTCTGCCTTCAAGCCATACCTTAACTTCTTCCACCTGCCAATGTAGCTCAATTGCGTCACGCAACAGAAACCAACTATACTGCTCCTATAAATCAAAAATTGAACCAAAAGAATAAATGCATAAGGTTTACTTTCTTCTTATGAACGGCAAGCTCATCCAGAGAACGAGGCCTATATTTATCAACCCATGATTCCGCTCCATCAGCCTTCTTACCACCTAATTCAAATTCCATCCCAAATGTCAGAAGACAGAACAATCCCAAAACTCAATGAACTACCACACAACAAACAAGCATATACACATCACTTCTCGACATTCCTTGCGGTCTTAAATCGTTTGACTGGCAATCTAGTTCCAATCCAATTCTAGTCAAATGTCTATATTAATATACTATGGCGTATTTTAATCAAACGTATGGAATTGGCTTGAACGGAGGGAGTATATAACTAAATGTAACCGAGAAGCATAATGGAAATAGACGAAACATATTGCGTTGGTTACGGCGTACCAGTAGATACCTTAAACCCAGCAAAACCTTCAGCGAAATCTTCAGATAAGAATTTAAGCTGCAAATCAACACATTCAATCATTCAAACATTAAACCATCAATAAAATGACATATTCAACACTTATAAGAGTAATTAAGTAAGAATTTCAAAATTACATCATCAAATGTGGAAAACAATTCGACAGAAGAGGAGAGAGATTGACTAATTCGCGGCTTCTTCTTGTTCGTCGACTTAGCATTCGAGGTTTTCGGTTTCGGTTTCGGTTTCGAATTGGATGATTTAGGAATTGAATTGCAGCGACTAGACTTTGAATTTGAGCGAAGAGAGCGAGTGTTCTTGACATTGTTGTTCGTTTCATCATCTTCATCGTCGTCGGAAGATAAAATTACAATAGCGTTGCTTCGTTTCTTCATTTTCGAAACCCTAATTTGATTTCAATTTTGGCGCCAGTGAGATGAAATTAGGGGAGATTGTGAAACCCTAATTTACTTAGCGAGTAATGGAGAAGTGTGGGAAAAAGCGCGGTTTTTTTTTAATGATGCGTTAGAGAGTTGGAGTTCATAGATCATATGTTGGCGTACGAAGGAAACCTGATAAATGTGACTCCGGTGACCGGCCAATAAGCTTGACCCCGACACTTTGAAGTTGACTCGAAATATGTGGCCGGAGTTCTGATTCGAAAAGGCTTATTTAGGCAAAATGTTATCCCAAAACAATGCAAACAACCCAATCTGAAATAACTTGACGTGAAGTGACACAACCAAAAAACAATCGATAATTGTAACTCGATAATGACCTGGCCCGGCATAAATGGCTCGTTTGCGGGTAGCCAGTGTCGTAAAGTCCCAAATTTTAGTTTTCTCTTTGATTGCACAATAATGAGGTTATGACCTTTCATAAGATTACTTAGACTATGTTTATCAACAACATTTATCAAAAGAAGACAAAAAAAAATCATAGTAAAGTAATAATAAAATAATCCTTGATTAAAAAAAAATCGCAACATTGTGTTATGCTGCAACACTAGGTTGTGACATTGTGATTTCTCATTCTTTACCACTTGTCAACTTCTTATTGGGTAATATTATTGGAGATATAAAAGGTGATATAATAATGTGTAAATGACTAAAAGGTGAATGTTATGATAAAATCGTTAATAGAGTGAACAAATTAAGAGTGGATGTTATTAAGGTGGAAAAGTTGTAAAATGGTGAGAATATTAATTTTATATTCACAACATTTATGTAACAAATGTTATTGGTGTACATAGTCTTAGTGAGTAAAGTATTCTTAATTTATATTGACACAACAATTTGGTCAAGTTTTGACCCTAAAATAGCAGGCCATCTCATATTCGACGCAATTTGGTTATTTTGGTCGTGTCGTGGGTCAAAATTTACGGGTATTTAACCTAAAAAATTAGATTGAATCCAACAAGGTTAAGTTTTGACATTTCTAGTTCCTAAAAACGTGTTACTCTGGATCTGAGCTCAAATTTCGACAACAACTAAATTTGCCTTTTTGAAACATCCTTTACCAAACAAAGAAGGTTATCTCCCTCAAATAATTGATCCTACCAACCCAAACACCATTCTTTACCTTAATTACCTACCAAAAGGGATAACAAGTCCCCCAACAAACTTGAATGCAAGGACTCGTTTGGTTGCCATACGGGAATTAATTTCCCGTGTTTTTACAACACACATGAATTGGACAATTCATGTGAATTGCCTAAAACATGTTTGGTTGGCACGCGGGAGTTAAATTGACACGGTAGTTTACAACTACCTAGGGGGGGCTAGGTAATTAAACTCCTCCATTATGGAGGAGTTGAGAATGCCTAGGAAAATAAAATTCATGGGATTTTGG